>CAUYQV010170737.1:0-21359 GCA_963574575.1 Galagoides demidoff | reverse complement strand
CCATATGGCTATTTCGCCAGAATATGAGTTTTATATTATTTTTGTTAATTTTATAATGTTAAACTGTAATAAATAATTGCTGAGAAGTGATTATCGAGAACTGCTTATCAAAGTTTGCCTTGTTGTCAGGCCCTGCTCTGCGTGGTCCCCTGCCCCGCACCCCCCAGCCATGTTGTCCCGCCTTACAGATGTTAGAATCTGGTCACCCTAATCATAAGACAGAAGAGACATAAAACTTAAGACAGAAGACACAAAAGAGGACAATTTTAAAGCCTTAACATTTTACATTTTTCACATAAGATTACAATTTGGGAAGCCAAATTTCAGGAGGTAGAGGCCTTGAGAATGAGGGGGTGAACCTTAAGGAAATGGTGTAGTTGTTTGAAAGGAACCTCCAACGTGCTTAATTGATCCCTGATAGTCATACAGTGCTAGAAACTCAGGCTTCTCTGGCGTTTAGGAGCTTCCACTCCCCAATCTTCGTGACTTGTAGAGTCAGCGTCTTCCCACCTCCTGCCTCAAAGCCTGCAGGTTCTGCCACAGCCTCTGCCTCCCAGTGCCTCTCCATCTGCCAGGAGGGAGGTGGGCAGAGGAGAGAGAGGGGCGGTGGGACATGATGAGGCCACTGCCATTTCATGAATAGAGAGAGAGGTTAGGTGACTGTCTTAGTCTTTTTGGGCTTAGTTATTTTGGACTGCGTGGCTTACGAACAATAGTTTATTTCCCAGAATTGTGGACTCTGGAAGTCCAAAGTTAAAGTACCAGCAGACTCAGTGTCTGGTGAGGGCTGCATCCTTGTTCACAGACAGCACCTTCTGATGCTCACTATTGAAGTGTCTTCACAAAGCCAAGGAAGGACAGAGCTCTCTAGAGTCTCTCTTATAAAGATATAATCAGGATCACCCCAAAAGGGTAAGAAATCATTTTTGTCTCTCTAAAACCTTCCCCACTGTTTTTGGGCATTAAAACCTTCATCCCTATCCCTGGCTGGTGGTGAGAGAAGCAGGGGTATTGTCTTTTACTCTTTGTACCTCAGGGAAAGTCTCAAGGGAATAGTCCAGGCAGAGATCATAAGATCTAGATGGTCTTAGCTGAAGATACACTGAATCAAAACCACCAACTACAGTTCAACAGCCACAGCCTGAAGTTGAAAATCTCGCCTTTAAAAGCTCTGTATTTCTGCTCAGAGGCAGTACAGTGGTACTTTGAGATTGTAGGCTGCCACCCCTCTCCTTTGCCAGCAAACCACGCATCCTTGGTCTTCTGATGTAGCCTCAGAGATAAGTGCAAGAACAGTCTGCCCTCAGGACTTCTCAAAGGCCCCACCTCTTAATGTTATCACACAGGGTGGGTACTTCAACATACAAATTAGGGGGGGCACAAGCATTTGGACCATAGCAATGACATTCCAAAGGTCACAAGGTAAGAAGGAATCTGGACCCAGTTCTACTGCTCAATTTTTCAGCTGAAAGATGTCCACTTGGACTGGGGTCTCATAGAAAACTTCTAAAGTGCTTGTGGCGTCAAGGAACATGACCAAGTGTTGAACCTGAATTATGAAGCCTTGATTGATCTCAAGTGTCCTGAGATTGTTCCTGTGCGTCCTATCTGGGAACTCCCCTACTGTTTCTCTGTACCCCATCCCTCCCAGAGGCTGTGGGAACAGATCCCCTCTGACTGCCTCTGTAGAACTGGCATCATTTTTCCCTTTAGCCTCTTTCACCATCTTAAGGGTCTCCCAACCTGAAGCAGAAGAAAGCCACCACCAGCCCCCAGCTGAACGGGCCCCATTGCTGCTTGTCACATGTGGTCTTCACTCCAGAGGCTCCTTGTTGATGCAGGTGCCATGGGCTCAGAGTGGAATGGAAGGGGGCCCTCCAGATTGCTTGTGTACTGTCCAGAGATGGGTTTGCTGAGGCTTACAGCCAAAAGGTTTAGACTCATGTGGTGTTTCAAATGGGGCTGAAGTCAATTAGCAGGATCATCGCCTCAAACTGGACTTTATTGATACCCCAGCACCTCTCTTGATAATAGGCAATGCCCTAAAAGCAAGATTAACAAAGTAAATATGCAGGAAGCTGGGCAGTGTGAGAGAGTTGCTTGTTTTCTCCAGTGCAGTGACCATTTGTGTTTAGCTGGGTTCAGGGTGCCTCTGAGAGTGGTGCTGTGAGGGCCAGGGCAATCCCAGAGGACAGAGGGGCATAGAGCGTCAGCCCCCTGCATACCTGCAGTCTGCCTCTGTCAGGGGCCACAGAGCATTAACTTACCCACACCTCCCATAGTTACAGCTTTGGTCCAAATGGGGGGCCGACTGTTATCTCTAGCTGTCCAACACCCAGGGCCAACTCTTAGCTTCTGATCTGAGGTTGTCCTAAACCTTGGGTCACAGTTTGTCATTATGTTGAATTAATTCTGTGCAAAACCAAGATCCAAAAGTGAATTCTCCCTTTGAAGGAGAAAGCATTGTTCTGAAGCAGTCAATACCATTAAATTATGTTTTGAGATAAAAAGGAAAAGGAATGGTTCTATGGTTAGTCTTGAACTTAAAATATCCATCTTCCTGTTTGATTCCATGTAAATTTGCTTACCACCCATGTAAATTTGATCAAGTCCTTAGCTTCTCCACCCTAGTGTACCCACCTGGAATGACTCCCCTCAGCAGACTGAATGCAAGGATTAAATAAGGCAACATGGGGATACTCGGTGCCTTTCAGACATTAGGCATTACAGTTCAGAAGGCATCTAGAACGGACCTTCCCTAACCTGCATAGAGCACCACTTCCTTGCTGACCCGTCCTTCCCTCAGCCCATCCTTAGCCACCCCTCCCCCACCCATTCTCACATTGTCTTGAATAGGTTTGGCCATGGGAGCTGGGGCAGAGGAATGGACTGTGAAAGGTGTCCCTAGGCAGCAAATTTTGTGTAGCAGGCTGCAGACACAGGGTTTGGCAGCTGTGTAAGGCCTCCATGTCACAGGGATTAGCCTTCACCAGTGTTTCTCATGCATGTTCTTAGTCATCCCCGAGTCAACCCATTAAATCAGTTCTAAATCCCCACCTCACAGATGTGAGTTCAGTAACCTGCCCTAGGTCATGCCCCTGACATGCCTGTGGAGTCCCAAATTCAAGCCCATTGTCTGGTGTGGGCCTACATGCTCCCACTGCCTACCTGGGGCTTCCCTTTCATCCTGCCATGCGTGCTGCCTATCTGTAGGGCCAGATGCTGCTTCTTCCCAGGGACCCGACTAGTGGGTGACATTCTGTGATGACCAGACCTCCTTCATTCCCTGCTAAGACCAGTGGGGAACAAGCCCCCTACCCTTGAAAGAGAAATCTCTTCGGAGCCCTCTAGTCCCAGCCCCCATAAGGGTGGAGAGATAAAATTCTTTTTTTTTTTTTGAGACAGAGCCTCAAGCTCTCATCCTGGGTAGAGTGTAGTGGCGCCGCAGCTCATAGCAACCTCCAACTCCTGGGCTTAAGTGATCCTCCTGCCTCAGCCTCCTAAGTAGCTGGACTACAGGCGTCCGCCACAACACCTGGCTATTTTTTGGCTGTAGTTGTCATTGTTTGGCAGTCCTGGGTGGGATTCAAACTCGCCAGCTCTGGGGTATGTGGCTGGCACCTTAGCCATTCTAAGAGGAGGCCTAGAGAAAAGGAAGTACCAGGGAGGGGTTGATGCCAGACAAAGAGCCCATGGTGGAAAGTCCCCAGTTCTTTGGAAGCTTTCTCAACTCATGTACCCCTGCTTTGAACTTTGTAACCCCCAGTGTGATTTGCTCATATGAGCTAAGTCAGCATGTACCCCGACCCTGAGTTGTGTAACCCTTTATGAGTTAATGCATGTACCCTTACCTTGTGACCCCTGAGCTGTGCTAATTGCAATATTTTGGCTTCCATTCAAGCTTGCTTGCTTCAGCAAACATTACAGTATATAAATCCCTTGAATTTGCCATTCGTGGCTGCTCGCTTTCATAAGCAACAGCCCCCTGCAGGTGTATTAAGTTTATAATAAATTTTTATTGATTATTGCATCAGAAGTGGGGTCCGATTTTCTTTCTCAGTTGTATGAGTTACAACAATCCCCCAGGACAAGGGAGTCCAGTAGACAAGGGAGTGATATGAGGCAGGAGGAAAGGCAGGGCCTGGGGCCTGGTGCTGAGGACATGGGAGCAGCTGCTGGCCTCCTAGGTCAGGGATGCAGGGAGCCACTGTCTTCAGACCTGGAACTGTAGAAAATGGTCCCAAACTGGCCATGGCTACTCAGGAGGCTGAGGCAGGAGGGTGGCTTGAGCCCAGGAGTTTGAGTCCAGCCTGGGCAACATAGCAAGACCCTGTCTCTAATTAAGTAAATACATAAATAAGTAACCTGCAGTGATTTTTACATCACTGGCGAAAAGCTCCTGGAAGGCAAGTGCTGTTCCTCTTTCTTTCCAAGGTCATTTTCAGCCCCCTTTACTTTCTCAGAATGAGAGGGAGGAGAAGGCTTTTCTGCACCTGCCAGAGCAGGCTTAGAGACCTTCCCCTTAGTCAAGGGCACAGTGAGAAGCTCCCAGGAGACACAGCTGGCTCTGCCCCGACCAGCTTCTCTGCCTGGACACTGCTTGACAGTGTCCACAGCACTGCTCATGCCAGTGGGGCACACTTGCCACTTCCCTTTGCTCACCACTTATTATACACCTCCTGTATACTAGGACCTGTGATGGGCTTTGAAAATATGAAGACAAATTTAAAAATGCTCCTGCCTGACAGAGCCTCGGATTCTAGTAGATCACCAGAGTAAGCATTAGTTACAATTGTGTCATGTGGAGTTAAACACATTTTTCATAATCTGTGTTTTCTCAGGCCACACTGGAAGGAGGTTAAAAGTAGGGTTACTTTGACAGTAATGAGAAGCATCTTTTGGTCCTCATCCTTCCTGCTATCATTAGCCTTCCAGTCCCTGGGTGTCTTCCAGCAGCCTGTGAATAAATTCCATCCCTTCCTTGTGACCTGGAGCTGGCCTTCATCCTCTCTGCAGCATAGTCTTGTTCTAAATCAGGTTCCTACAGGAGCAGAGCTGGGGAGAGGGAGGACTCAGTCACCTGGCCGGTGCCTCTACTCACTGGCCACCAGGGCCAGCACTTGCAAGAAGGGACCTGGGGGCATCACCTGCTCCTCCTTGCTCCATTCACTGTGCGGCCCTGAAAGGCTCTGGCAGAGCACTGGCCACCTGAGGGGCTGCTGAGAGCAGACAGTGCAGGCAGCAGAGCTGACAGGAGTAGAGAGAGGAAGGCAACTTCTAAAGTCAAAGTGGGGTAGTGTGAGTTTTCCAAAGGAAGGTCTGGGAGCTTCATGTGGAGTGTGTGTTTGTTCTGGGTTGGGGAAGTGTTGCATTCTATATGCTCCTGGGGAAATCTCAGCACACGGCACTAGGAGAAAGGCTCTGAGGAGCCCTGTGGTGAACTCAAAATATAAAATACATGCAGGCACAAATCGTTGTTTAAATGAGCATTTTTCTAAAGTTTTTATGAGACCAAGGGCTCTTATTTTCTCACTTGAAGCCTCTTCTTCCTACAGAACCAGGACCTGTGGAATGAAACACAGGGCAGGGAGCCCTGCCCCAGCGTATTGTGATGGGGATGGGAGGGGGGGAGCTGTTCATTCTTTCTGAAGTTCCTGCATCCTGGTGGGACCCAGGACGCCCCACTTCCTCTCTTCCTGCCTCTGATGGCACATCCCACATCCAAGGCAGCTACAGTGGTGGATGACAAGGGACACTGTTGTATAACTGTGACCCCAGCTGGGGAAAGAGTCATGGTTTGGAATTAGGCAGACAGAGCAAATACTCTGTCAGCTGTGCAGTCCTGGGTGGTTCAGAAATCCCTGCAGTTCTCAGCTTCCTCATCTGTGAAGTGGTAATAATAATACACACCTGACAGGCTTATGTGTGCAACCCTAGGCATTATCGGACAAGTGGGAAGTGTGTAGGCGTTTTTAAGCCATGTACATACACACCACACATCGCACACATCACATGCACACACGCACCCTCACATACTACACAAACACACGACACTCACACACATACTCAGAACCATCACCAAGGAGCACTTGGCACATGGCGATGCTCGGGGAGCATTTTGAAAGTCTACACTAGCCCTGTGGCTGGTGCAGGGGCTGGGGGAGGGGGGTTCTTCTGACCTCCTGTCAGCAGGGCTGTAGGAACACAGAGCCACACTGACAATTGCTTTTGAGCCGTTAGATCTTGCTGGTACAGGGTTAATTCAGGGGATCAAAGCAGCTGAATGGAGCAGGAATACGCGTGTGAACACATGCCTCCTGCAAGACCCCTCCCATCCATGTCCTGCCCACATGCAGTGAGTCCCGAGATCCTGTCCTGGGTGCAGAGACCTCCTGCTCCCCCAGGGGAGGGAGGGAGAAGCACAGAACAGCCAAGGGTGTCCAGCTGCTTATTCATAGAATCTTCTCCTTCATCCTGAAAATGCATCATCTGTGGAACAGGAGGCCATTAGGCTCCATGGCATGGATGACAGAGACAAAGCAAAGGCTGCCACTCGCCCCAGGCCGCCTCATCTCATAGCTGTACAGAAAACCCTTCAGACTCGAAATTATCCTCCAACAGTGGTTCTCAACCTTCCTAATTGCCACATTGTTATAGATGGAAAAAAGGGGTCGCGAGCCACAGGTTGAGAACCCCTATCCTAGAAGGACTGACTCTCTTAGTGCCACACATAAGTTTCACACTTTTCAAAGAAAAAAAAAGCATTACTAGAGTAGCACCAGAGCTTTCTTTGCAGGCTTACATAGTATTGCCTAGGGTCTGCAAAACCCTAAACACTACTCATACCAATGCCTGAGGGCTCACAGGAAGCTCTGGAGGAAGTCCCTCCAGCAGGGTGTGCTGACGCAGTTCAGATGAGAATGCCCCTGAGGCAGGAGCCGTCCAACGCAAAGTGCTGACCAGAAGGGGAAGGCAGTGAGAGCTTCAGGAGAGGCAGAGAGTGTCTGTCAGAGACAAGCGTGGACTCACGTCCGTGCTGTGCTGAGATCAGGTCTGTGCCACACTTCAAGACATGACACAGTGACCATCAGTTGAGGCTCCTTGTCAGAGTGTATCTGGATCTGAGAAAGCCCTAGAAAAGAGCAGGAGGCAGAGGAAGGACCTCCGGGATGCTCTCCTGCCTGCGTGTTTACCCTGATTAACCATGGCTACAGCCACAGTGTCTCCTCAGAGTCTGACCCAAGGCCCTGGGGCCTCAGGAGGTCACCAGGTCAGCAGATACTTGTTGATGGACAGATCCCACTGCTTGTCTTATTAGATCCCACTGCTTGTCTTATTACAGGCACATTTGGGTACCTGGTCCCTGCTGGCCAGCCCCAAACATTCTCCCTCACAAGGCACCCAGACAGATGGCCTGTCGGGGAGTGCTGCTGTCTCCCACCTGGTGGCCTCACCCCAGCAGTGCCCTTCACTGAGATGGTAGCACAGAGTAAGCAGCCTTCAGCAGGCCATGGGGCTCCAGGCACCGAGTGGACTCCTTCCCTTCCCCTCCCCTCCAACAGAGGCAGAGTGGACAAAGGGAAATACTGCCGGGTGTGGGTGGCCGGCCTCTAGCTTCACACTGGCTTGGGGAAGGGGCTGGATGAATGGGACAGAGTTAGCAGACATGCTTCTGGTTAGGACCCCACCCATGTGCTCCCCGAACGAGGCGCTCTAGATTCCATAGGCCACATGCAGGGCCAAACAGCTGGATGGGAGACAGAGAAGGGAGCACTGGCACACCATCTTTGCCTTGGGGTCAGGGCTGTTGACCCTTGTAAAATGAAGAAGGTTTGAACACTAAGCCAGGGGAAGAGTGCTGGCTATTGCAAATGGCAACTTCACAGGCTGAATTATGTTCCCTATAATTCACATGTTGGCATCCTAACCTCCAGGACCTCAGAACATGACACGGTCTCCACAGGTAAGGAATCAGTTAAATTAAAATTGATTAGGTTGAGCTAATCCAATATGACAGCTGTCCTAATAAGAAGAGGGGATTGGGACACAGACTCACATAGAGCATGTGAGGGTGCAGAGAAGATGGCCATCTGCAAGCCAAAGAGAGAGGCCTTTGGAGAAAGCCACCCTGCTGCCTCTGTGCCCTCAAGTGGCTTCAGACTTCTGGCCTCCAGGATCATGAGAAAATAAATGTCTTTTGCTAAGACCCCTAATCTCTGATCCCATGACATAGCAGCCCTGGGAAGGCCCAAGTCTTGCCTGGGGAAGGCTACCCTTTGTATGTGGGGGTGCTGGTCTGCTCACAGCAGTGCCCCTGCAACAGCGCAAGTGCACTTCAGGATGTCTGACAGGTCTCAGCCCCTTTTCCAAAACCACTGGGGGCAAATATACTGGGACTCCAGAATTCCTCAGATTTCTGAAAAGACATGCATGCATATGCCACCTATTATCTAACACATCCAACGTGGCACCCACAATTAGACACAGGAACACTGCTGGGATGAAGCAGGCACATGTGTACAGACATCTACAGGTACGGATTTGCACTGAAGGGTACACAGAGAATATTTATAACTTCATGTTTGTTCAGGTCAGATTTTGCCACTGAATTGGTGAGTGCTAAGTGGATAAATACTTGTTTGGGTTGGAAGATTTCAGAAACATGCAAAGGACATTACAGCCTTGCCTAGTCTGCCCACCCCACCTTCTAAACAAAACTTTCAAGGAAGAAGAAACCAAGATGCAGAGGTGAAGCTCTCAGGGAGGCCAGCTGGGCCCTTGGCTCCATCTGCTAACGCCGAGGTCCGTATCTTTTGACATGAGCCCAGAAGCCTCCCTGTAGGGCTTGCTCACCGGTAGTTCCTTGCAGATGCCACTTCCCACCTACACATCACCCACATGCTTCATGCTTCATATATACCTTGTCACCTTTCTGGCCCCACCTGGAGCACTTGGCAGCTGTCAGCAGACATCACCTTCCGGTCCACTTCTGTGATCTCTCTGACTCATAATTTCAGAACTGAAAATGATGATGGAGATCATTTCCAGCTTGGCAGCTTGCTAACTTTTTTAAAGGGATGCAAGCTGCAGGGATGCTGGGCAGCTTCTGGGGGAATCTTCTCAAATGGAGAGATTCCCCCACTGCCCCTGCAGGACAGCCCTCGTACAAGGGAACTGGATCCCTGGATGGCAATCTGCACCACTTTACCCGCACTCTGGGCCACATGTTTTCAGGCCCCTGTTACAGCAACTTTACCACTAACTGATATGAGAAGTTCCATGTGGGTGTGATGACTGCAAGGACAGCAGCAGCAGGAAGCCTGTGGCTCCCACCCAGATGCCCTTACCTCACTTTCTGGTCCATTTTCTACTTGCCCTATCCTAAAGCCCTATCTGAGCTCAGGGGCTCTGTCCTAATTATAACAGTGTCATGGAAAAATATTGAGACGAATGCACTGGGAGTGCACTGGGCTAGAATAAGAGCAGGGAGTTCTGGTCTTGATTTTTGGCCGAAACATTACATCAGCTTCAGTGAGAAGACTCATGAGCTTGTGGAAAATCAGCCATTGAACCAAGAGCCCAAGAAGGCGCTAGGTCACTGAAAAACATATGCCTGATATTGTGTTTACTGATAAGGATGATCTCAGCCAATGAGGGCAGTCAGTCCCCCAGCGCGGGGGATGGGCCGGCAGCTCACAGCCTGCACATCTGGTTCAAATAACGATACCTCCTGCTGAACCTTCTTCTCCACGGGCCTTTCTCCATGGAGTGCGAAGCAGATGTGAGCTTTCCCTGCTGTGGTGGGGGTGGGAGCGCTGGGCAATCTCAGATTTTCAATTTATTCACTCATCAACAAATATTTATTGAGTGCCTACTATGTCTCAGGAACTATTCTTGATAGGACAATCAAGGCCTCTTTTCTCATGAAACTCACATTTTCATGGTGGAAGACATATAACAAGTAAGGAAGCATTACACGATGTCACGTCAGATAATACTCAGTGCTAGGAACACATTAGTGTAGGGTAATGTGGGTAAGAATGAGTCGAGGGTTACTTTGAGTGGCCAAGGAAGGCCTCTTAAGGGGCTGACATACAAACTGGAGCCGGCACCACGAGTTAGAGCCACCATGTAAGGGAAGAGCAAGTGCCAACGTCCTGGGCTGTGAAGCTCATGTGTCTGGAGCACAGGACATTCCAGGTGGTGGACAATGAGCCAAGGTCGGATCAGTAGACACATGGGGCCCTGCTGACTCTGACACAGTCTTTTGTTTTTATTTTAGGCTCAACATGAAGCCATTGGAGGACTTTAAACAGGAGAGGGATGTGGCCTGATTTGCATTTTAAAAAGATCACCCAGCTGCTGTGTGAAGAATGTCTTTTAAAAGCACAAAAATAGAAATAGGAAGACCAGTTAGGGGGGTATAGCAGTCATCCTGGCAAGAGGTAATAACTATTATTATCCCCATTTCACAGAGGCCTAGAGAGGATGTGATTTATGCAAATATACACAACAGATAATGATAATGCTTTACTTTTATTTGCATAGTGATTTCAATTTGAAAAGCCTTTTTACCTCACTTCTTTCAAACTTCAGGACAACCCTGGGATGAATCCTCATGGCTAAAGTGAGGCCCCAAGAAAATGGTACCTGAATAGATCACAAAAATGTTTGGTGCCAGCAGCCTGGTTTAACTGCAGATCTCCTTGCCACCAACCCTGAGTTCTCCTCTGCCCTTTCCCTGTCCTCTGTCTGCTTCCCCAGATTATAAGCAGTGAGGGTAGAAACCAAGGGACCAATCATCCAAATTCCTGCTGGCCGTTAGCCCCTGGGGCTCTAGGAGTGATCACACCCCTGTGGGATGCCAGCTCTGCTCTAGTTGCTGCAAAGGTTAGAGAGCAAAGGGAACAAGACACACCTCAGCTCCAGGTGCTTACAATCTAGTTGGAAAAATTGGGAGGCCTTCCATAAATAATTTAAGAATGTTCTATAAATTAAAAACCGTATTCAATTATAAAAGCTTTAGAAAGAACCCAGATTCTGTCCTATGGAAAATAGTACTGAATTCCATCGATGATGGTAGCTTCTTTACTTGAGCTAAATGGCCTTTGTAGCCCTTGAGGGTAGTTACAGGCTACTAACTAGGTCAGCAGCACAGTATCCTCTGAGTAATTGTGGGCTGGAGAATTCTTTTTCAAAGTGCTCTTGGTCATCTATCACTGCATAGCAGAACATCCCCAAATTAGTGGCCTAATTCAATAACCATTTTTATCATCCTTGTTAATTTTGTGGATCAAAAATTTGGACAGGGCCGAGAGGAGCTGGCTTGACCATGTGTGGTCCTCAGCTGAGAAGACTCAAACCACCAGGAGTCAGGATTTCCTGATGCCCCATGTGAGTGGCATTAGGGCTGGGGTAACTGTGGGTCTGAGTCATTTCCCGCTTGGTCTTTCCATAGGGCTGGGGCTCCTGGAAGCATCATCGCCTCAAGCAGCTCAGAGCTTCACGAGTGAAGGTTCCAGAGAACTGACAGAAGCCACCTAGTTCTTTATGACCTACTGCTGAAGTCCCATGGCATTGATCCCACGGTCAGTTAGGCAACGCAGCATGAGCTGCACAGTCAGAGAGGGGCCAGAGGGCTTGCCCTTTACTAGGAGGGACATGGGAAGTTTTATAGTCACAGTTTAGAACCACCACTGTCCCCTTTATGCCGCGAGGTAAATCTAAGTTAATACTAAACTGGGTGTCCATATTAGCATTGCTGGTGTGCAGAATTAAGGAAGAAATGACTATCCTTAAGAATGCCTTGTCAGGAGGGTGTTAATATAGATGTTTTTCTGAAAAGTTTATTTTAGTCAAGTTTTAAAGAAGGCAAGAAAAATGTTGACTTCAAATGAATGCTGCTAATTATAAATGGACCTACTCTTCTCATTTAAAGCAAGCCCAGCAGGACGTACACTTGGAAATACTTAGTGAGAATTAATAGAGAGGTTACATGCTTGAGATAAAAATAAAGAGAGAAAGAGAGTGCTGGGTGGCCAGAGGAGAAAAAGGTCAAGAGCAGAGTAGGAAACACCAGGGGGAAGTGTGCTTGGGTCTGCCGGGTCTTCTGGTGGACTCCCAGACTGCAGGCCAGGCAGGTCCCTGGTCACGGGCACTGTGTGTCTGCCAGGTCTCCTGGTGTACTCCCAGACTGCAGGTCAGGTAAGTTCCTGGTCGCAGGCACTGTGTGATTTCAGGGTCCAGCAAGAGAGGAGGCAGAGTCTCACTATGTCGCCCTCGGTAGAGTGCCGTAGTGTCACAGCTCACAGCAACCAACAACTCCTGGGCTTAGGTGATTCTGTTGCCTCAGCCTCTCAAGTAACTAGGACCACAGGTGCTGGCCACAACGGCTGGCCATTTTTTGGTTGCAGTTTGGCCAGGTTTTGTTGTGGTTTTTGCTGCAGTTTGTTGCAGTTTGGTCGGGTTTGAACTCACTACCCTCAGTATATGGGGCTGGCGCCCTACTCACTGAGCCACAGGTGCCACCCTAAAACTGCTTTTTTGAGATACAGGACACATACTCTAAAATCTACCCATTTAAAGTGTAAAATTAAACAATTGTTGGTATATTCAGAGTTGTGTAGCCATTGGCGTAATCTATCAATAATTTTAGATTGTTGTTATCACCCTGAAAAGACACCCCATCCCATTAGCAGCCACTCACCCAACCCCACCCCAGCCACAGGCGACTCTGGTCTCCTGTCACCCCAGATTGGCTTATTCTGGACATTTCACATAAATGGACATAAAGCGCTTCTTTGTGTCTGCTTCCCTCACTTAGTGTCACGTTCCCCAGGTGCGTCCTGGGGTAGGACTTTACTCCTTTTTATTAAAGAATAACATTCCCTTCTATGGCTGTCTCACATTTTGTTTACCCATTTATCAGTTGATGGACATTGGATTTTTTTCACTTTTGTCTATTATGAATAATCCTGCTATGAACAATCATGTTCAAAGTTTTGTGTGGACATATGTTTTTGTTTCTCTTGCCTGAGAGTGGAAAGCTGGGTCGGCTGTGACTCTATGTTTAGCATTTTGAGGATCCGTCAAAGGGTTTCCAAGCAGCTGCACCACTTTACGTTCCCCTCTGCAGTGTATGAGATGCCCAATTTCTCCACATCACTGTCAATACTTGCTACTGCCTGACTTTTTGATGACAGCCACCCTACTGGGCGTGAAGTTGATGCCATTGTGGCTTTGATTTGCACTACCCGGATGATGACTGCTTATCGGCCATATCTTCTTTGCAGACTTGTCTACTCAAATCCTTTGTCCATTTTTAATTGGGTTATATGTCTTTTTATTATTGCGTTGCATTAGTTCTTTACATAGTCAGAATACAAATCCCTTATCAGGTATAGAATTTGCCAATATTGCCTCTCATTTTGCAAAATCCCCCCCCTCTCCTGTTACTTGATACTATTGTTTGTAGCACAAAAAATTTCAATTTCAACAAAGTTCAATTTAAATATTTTTTTTGTTATTATTATTTGTGCTTTTGGTGTCAAATGTAGCAAACCATTGCCTAACCCAAAGTTTCAAAGATTTACTCTTATGGATTTTTTTTTCCCAGAGGTTTATGACTTTAGCTCTTACCTTTATGTCTATCACCATTTAAAGCTAACTTTTGTGTATGTCGTAAAGTAGAAGGTCCAGCTCAACTCTCTTTTTTGCGAACATTCGGCTGCCAGCACTATTTGCTGCAAAGTATGTATTTTTCTCCACTCAGTTATCTTGGTACTTCTGTGGAAAATGAATTGACTATAAATGTAAGAGTTTATTTATGGAAAATTAATTCCATGTCATTGATCTGTGTATCTTCCTTATTCTAGCACCATATAGCCTTGATTATTAGAGTTTCATGGCAAGTTGTAAAGTCAAGAAGTATGAGAACTTCAGCTTTATTCTGTTTCAAGATTGTTTCAGCCATCTGAGTTTTTAGAATTTTTATATGAATTTTAGAACCAGCTTATCAACTACCACAAAAAATACTGTTTGGTATTTGGCAGGAATTATGTTAAACTTGTAGGTTAATTGGGGGAGATTGTTGCTTTAACAATATTAAGTCTTTCTATCCGTGGCCCTGGGGAGTCTTTCTGTTTATTTAGGTCTTTAATTTATTGTAACAACATTTTGTAGTTTTTAGTATATACGTCTTGTATTTCTTTTGTTAAATTTATTCCTAAGAAATTTCTTCTTCTTCTTTTTATTTTTTTGCAGTTTTTGGCAGGGGCCAGGCTTGAAACCGCCACCTCTGGCATATGGGGCTGGCGCCCTACTCCTTGAGCCACAGGCACCGCCCAAGAAATTTATTCTTTTTGATGTTGTTGTAAATAAAATTTTTTTCTTTATTTTATTTTTTAAAATGTGACAAATATTAAATGTATATATTTACAGAGCACAATGTGATGTTTTGATATATTTATACATTGTAGAGCGATTAAATCAGACTAATACTTCACTTCACATACTTATCATTTTTTGGTAATAAGAACATTTAAAAGTTATCCTTCCAAAAATTTTGAAATAAACACTATGATTAACTACAGTCTGTGTAGTAGACTACTATGCTGTGCAGTAGATCCACCAAACGTCTTTCCGTCTGACCAAAACTTCATGGCCTTTGACCAACATCTCCCTGGCCCCACCAGCCTGTGGTGACTACCATTCTACTCCATTTGTACGAATATGACTTTTCAGATTCCTTATATAAGTGAGATCATGCAGTGTCTGTTGTCCCATGTCTGGCTTATTTCACTTAACATGATGTCCTCCAGGTTCATCCATGTTGTCACAAATGACAGAATTACCTTCTTTTTTTTCCCCCATTACAGAATTTTTTTCTTTTTTATGATTTTTAAATTTCAGAATATTAGGAGGTACATATGTTTTGTTTGTATACTTTGTGTTTTGTACAGATTGAGTCAAATTTATGAGTGTGCACCTGGACAGTGTACACTGTGCTCAGTAGGTGTGAATTGACCTCTCTTGTGTCCTCCCCCCAGCTTGATTTTCACTGAGATTTGTTCAGATATGTGTATGTAACTGTTGATTGATTAGTTCTAACTTGGTATTGAGTACATGTGTTTATTTCTTCATTCTTGAGATGTTTCACTTAGGAGAATGGTTTTCAGTTTCATCCAGATTGTCAAAAAGGACACTAGATCAAGATCAGCATTTTTTTAGTGGCTGAATAGTACGCCATGGTGTGCATATACCACATTGTGTTAATCCGTTCAGGTATTGGTGGGCACTTGGGTTGTTTCCATATCTTTGCTATTGTGAATTGTACTGCTATAAATATTTGAGAGCAGATGTCCATTTTACAAAATGAACTTTTTTCTTTGGTATGTACCCAGCAGTGAGATGACTGGATCAAATTGTAGGTAGGTCTACTTGAACTTCTTTGAGGTATGTCCATGCAGTTTTCCATAAGGTTGCACTGGGTTGCTGTTCCACCAATAGTGTATAAAAAATTCTTTTCTCTCTGCATTCGATCAGCATCTGTTGTTTTGGGACATTTTAATACCAGCCACACTCATTGGAGTTAGGTGACATCTCATTGTGGTTTTGATTTGCATTTCCCTAATGATTAGCAACATCAAGCATTTTTTCATGAGTTTGTTGGCCATTAGTATAGTTGCATTTGAAAAGTTTCTGTTCATGTGTTTTGCCCATTTTTTAATAGGGTGTTTGTTATTTCTTGTTGATTTATTTCTGTACTTTGTAGATTCTGGCTATCAGTCCTTTAGCAGATGTACATGCATACCATGTGAATATTTTCTCCTATTCTCTGTGTTGTTTATTTGTTCTTTTAATTGTGTACAATAAAAAAAAAAAGCTTGGCTGTACAGAAGCTTTTTAATCTGATCAGGTCCCATTTATTTACTTTTGTTGTTGCTGTGATTGCTTTGGGGTCTTCTTCATGAATTCTCGGGCTATGCCAACAGCTATACAAGGTTGCCCACTTTCACCACTTTTATTTAACATAGTGTTAGAAGTTCTCACCAGAGCAATTAGGCAAGAAAGAAGTCAAGCAGGTCCAAATGGGGATAGAAGAGCTCAAACTATCACTCTTTGGTGATGATATGATCTTACATGTATATCTAGGAAACCCATAAGATTCAACTAATAGACTCCTGGAATTGGTAAACAAATTCACCAAACTCTCAGGTTACAAAATCAGTGTACACAAATTATTAGCTTTCATAAATGCCAACAACAGTCAAGCTGAGACTCAAACCAAAGACACAATACCTTTCACAGTAGCAACAAAGAAAATAAAATGCCTCAGAAAATAAGGTGAAAGACAGGGAGAATGATGAAACACGGAGGAACGAAATGCCAAGGATGTAAACAGATGGAAAATATACCATGCTCATGTATTGACA
The DNA here is from genome assembly GCA_963574575.1 of Galagoides demidoff. Lineage (NCBI taxonomy): Eukaryota > Metazoa > Chordata > Mammalia > Primates > Galagidae > Galagoides > Galagoides demidoff. The sequence goes on along the minus strand of CAUYQV010170737.1, from coordinate 4,926 downwards.
GAATCAACATTGCTAAAATAGCTGTACTACCTAAAGTTATTTATAGATTCAATGCAATTTCTATTAAAATACCAATGCCACTTTTTCAAATCTAGAAAATATAGTTGTATGCTTTATATGGAACTAGAAAAGACCTTGAATAGCCAAGGCAAAACTTATGTAATAAGAACAAAGCAGGAGGCATCACTTTACCAGACTTCAAGCTATACTACAAGGCTATAGTAACCAAAATAGCATCGTACTGGTACAAAAAAAGAGACATAGGCCTATGCTTATAACAGAAAACCCAGTGATGAACTCATCTTCATATTTTGATTTTTGTGGAAGAGTATCCCTGTTCAATAAATGATTCTGGGAAAACTGGATAGCCACATGTAGAAGACTGCACTTATCACTATTCACAAAAATTAACTCACAACGGAGAAAAGACTTAAGGCTAAGGCAGAAAACTATAAGAATCCTAGAAGAAAATGTTGGAAAAACTCTTATAGGTGTCAGGTTAGAATTTCCTTCTTTTTAAAGGATAAAGACTATTCCATTGTGTACATGTACCACATTTTCTTATCACTTAGGTTGATTGCATATCTTGACTATTTTCAATAGTGGTGCAATAAATATGGGAGTGCAGATATCGCTTCAATATACTGATATCAACTCCTTCGAATATATCTACCCTGAGGTGGGATTGCTAAATCATACGGTAGATTTATTTTTAGTTTCTTGAGGAATCTTTATGAAGTTTTCCATAATGACTGTACTAATTTACATTTCTAACAACTCTGTTTAAGAGTTCCCTTTTCTCCACATTCTCCCCAATATTTATCTTTTGTCTTTTTGATAATGGCTATCACACCATAGAGTATAACCACTAACATTTCTGCTCAGTTCGCTTAAAAAACTTGATTAACCAATGTTTTGTCAGAGATTTCCTCAAATGTCTGGAAATCAATAGGCCTTCTAGCCTTGGCCAAGGGGCTCTGTATGAATGTTGGGGCAACCCTTCAATACTCAAGTAGTTTATATCTCCACATTATCCCTTATTTCCTGCTCATCTAGAGCCTTGTGACCAGCCAGAGTGAAGAGATTGGGTTCTCCTGGGGTCTTCGTCAGGCATGTGTATAACCTGCACATGGGCACAGCCTTCTAGATCCCTTTTCAAAGCCCCTTATGCACCTATCATTCCCTAGATAATCCTTTTATGTTTTGGGCTACACTCTTGATTATCCCAACTGGTATTGTATTCTCAGAGAACTGCAATGTTAAATAATTGTTATTGATAGTTTTTTGACAAATTCTCTCTGGGTATAGAGCTGCTTTTGTGAAATGAGCTCTGAGTCGGGCTAAATATCAATGATGTCCCATAAACAGAGCTTTTCTAAGAGTCTAAAAGACAGGTAAATAATGACATTGCTCTGCAAATAGGACATTTTGAGGAGCTTCAACCCCACTCTTTTTTCTCTGGTGGTTGCAAGGTTGCTGGTTTTCACAGCCACTGAGATTGTGAGGCTAAGGCTATGTTATCAAGGCTAACCTGAAGCTGGGGAGATTGAGATGGCAATAGGCCAAGTTCAAACACCACAACTCTTTCACTCTTACCAATGTTCAAGAGTGTTTTTCCTGAATAAATGCTCCTCAGTTGTTGCAAGCGTTTAGTTAATTTCCAGAGTTCTAAAGAAGTTGATTTTGACCGTTCTGTATTATTTTTGTTATTTTTATGGGGAACAGGTTTAGGGAGACTCTCGATCTGCTATTCTGTGAGTTCTCTTCCACTAGCAAAGAGGTTCACCTCTGTTTGCCTGCACTGGAAAAACTGTATCAAGACATTTCCTGTCCAAAAACACATTTGACCAAGTAGAAATCTTGGAGAAGAATGTTCTTTGGTCAAATATATTCAGAAACTATTTTTTTCACCCAATTCTTAGGGACTTAATGTGTGTTAACATTTTCAAGGTTCTGAGAAGTCCTGCTGTAAAGAACCATTTGATTCTGGTTACTAAGGGTTTCCCAAATACATTTGTCTCTATAACTCTTCTATTTTCTTTCATTTAAAAACACATCTTAATTAGTTCTTTTCAAAATCCAGTAAACTAAACTAATTTACCTTTAAAGGTGAATTCCAGGACTAGTGTTTGGAACCACTTTTCAGAACTAATGCATCAGCAGTTGGGTGTTTGAGGAGTGTGGCCAAGGTCCCCATGAAATACAATTGAAGTACTTTGGGCCTTGATGTCTGTCTGTTTTCTTCATACCTGATCTGATTTCTAATAGAGGTGGCTATCTTTTTTTCTAGGTTTAGGAAAGTCCAACTAATTACATTCCAGCTCTCTAGCAAATATCCTGTGTGACCTTAAGAAAACTGCTTTATCTATTGTGACTTTCTTTCCTTCTACCTAAGAAAGGCTATGTGAACTAATCTCCTGTAATAAGGAGAGCAGGGACTGTGCAGTGCATGTATGGGTTTCATTTAAGTCTTCTCAGTCAGTAATGGATTCTTAAAACCATTCAGAGACTGAGCACTACAGAGTCAGCGTTCCAGGTTACACACGCACATGCACAACACTCCAGTGTGTGTCCTAAAGGCCCCAGGCAGGTTGCTTCCTACTCAGAGCGCCAGCCACTTTACCACAGTGGGTAATACACACTTTACTCTTTCCTCTGAGGGCCAAGGCCTGAGTAAGCCCAGGCAGCTATGCCTGGGAGACTCTGGGAGCCCCCACAGTGGGGGTGAAGTCTTTGTGTCTCTACACGGGGTGAAGAATCAGGAAATTGGTTCTTGTTCTGCCTTTGCCACTATGCTGGGAAAACCTCATTTCCTGAGTTGCCTTCACAGTGACAATGAAGACTTTGAACACCTTGATTTCTACAGTCCTTGCCAGCTCTGAGGTTCTTTGAATTTTATGATATATGATATCTTCATAGTGTACGCAGTCTTGGTGTTATACACGGCCATGATCCCATCAGGGCTCTCTCACTTCACCCTGCTGCCCCATGTCAGGCCTACATAGCATGCTTCTGGAAAACGACCCTTTCTCTGGCTTCTTTCAGCATGGCAACTGTGGACTTCCTGCAATGACCTCAGTGTCTGGTCCACACCTGGAGAGAGGGGATGCAGTGAAGGCCTGTGACGAGGGAGCTGGGAGACAGGCAGGGCCACTCCACGTCTCTCTCGTCTGTGTGTGAGATGCACCAGGCCTCACCCACCCCAGGCCCTGTGTGGGTGCTTGAAGGCCCCCCACTCGCCACCACCTTACCTCCACCCCTCCCAGTTCTGACGTCAAGGCAGTGGGCCCTGGAGCTCTGAGGATATTCACACTAGGCCGTTCCACATTTTACATCTCTGATCAGGTACTTCCATGATTGTAACAGGCTGATGAAAAGTGTCCACACTTGCATGCAGAAGGCAGGGAGCACTCACAACTTGCCTTATTTTACAAATGCAGTGAGGCAGGCCAGTGTTACTGCTGGCATCTGACTGACCAACAGAGACACCTGGGCCTGGGATAGCCACACAGGGACGCAGATGCCCAGAGAGACCCTATATCCCTCCCTCCTTTGTTATCTGAGGCTGACCAGTTGAGGCTGGAGGTCTTCCTGGGTACAGACATGACCTGGCCTTGAGAACCACAGCGTAGCAGGTGGTGTTGGGTCAGGCTGCACCCACACACAGGGGCGTGGGAGGGCCTGGGTAGTACTGCAGACAGGTTTGGCCTGTGCTGGGAGCATTCAGCCTGGTTAAAAAGCTCTCCTCTTGCCAGAGCTCCCACCTCCTCTTAGTGCTAACAGGCACCGTCAGCTTGTCCTATCCAGAACCCACACTTGCATTCTGCCCCAGCCCACCCCAACCTCCTCCATCTTTCCATTTCAGTGATGGCTCTGCCCCCACAATCTATGGGAGGGGGTTCCCGGCATGTTGTCCTGCCAGCTCCCTCTCTCCAGTGGCATTGGAACCATTGTGTCTGTGCTATCAGCATCTCCCCTGCAGCCACCAACAAATCTCCTTATTTCTCCTCAAGAGTGCCTGAATTCTGTTCTCCAAAAACAGGAGGGGTGAGCCTCTGCAAATGTAAGTCTGAACACACAACTTTACTGCCTTTGTCCCACTGCTCTTTTTTTTTTTTTTTTTTTGAGACAGATCCTCAAGCTGTCCCCCTGGGTAGAGGGCCATGGCATCACAGCTCACAGCAACCTCCAACTCCTGGGCTCAAGCGAGTCTCCTGCCTCGGCCTCTCAAGTAGCGGGGACCACAGGCGCCCGCCACAACGCCCGGCCATTTTTTTGGTTGCAGCCGTCATTGTTGTTTGGCGGGCCAGGCTGGGGATTCAAACCCACCACCTTAGGTGTATGTGGCTGGCGCCTTAGCCGATTGAGCCACAGGTGTCCCACTGCTCTTGAGTAAAATCCCAGCTCCTTAGCACAGAGTAAAGGGCCTGCCTTCCTCCAGGATGCTGGCCTTCATGCCTTGAGCTTATTTGCTCCAGCCTGTAGGCTTCTGTCTGTCCTGCAGCACCCTCATTGCTTCTGGGATATGTGCCTGACACTCGACCCCCACCCCTGGAGGAGTGTTCCCTCCATCCCACCCTTCCCCCTAGGGACCTGCCATTTTATTCTTTATAGCCATTACCCTCCAACATTTAAGTGGCCATTTTTATGGTGTTTGCTTATAATTACTCTCCCCTGACGAAAACTCCTTGTCTCCCTCTCTTTGGCCCCTGTGCCTAGAACCATGCCTGGCTGGCACTAGTAGATTTCTTTTCTTTCTTTTTTTTTTTTTTTTTAGACAGAGTCTCATTATGTCACCCTCGGTAGAGTGTGACGTAGCACTCTTATGACATCACAGCTCCCAGCAACCTCAAACTCTTGGGCTTAGGTGATTCTCTTGCCTCAGCCTCCTAAGTAGGTGGGACTACAGGTGCCTGCCACAACGCC
>CAUYQV010170736.1:0-34019 GCA_963574575.1 Galagoides demidoff | reverse complement strand
TTTTTTTTTTTTGAGATGGAGCCTCAAGCTATCCCCCTGGGTAGAGTGCCATGGCATCACAGCTCACAGCAACCTCCAACTCCTGGGCTCAAGTGAGTCTCCTGCCTCCGCCTCCCAAGTAGCTGGGACTACAGGCGCCCGACACAACGCCCAGCCATTTTTTGGTTGCAGCCATCATTGTTGTTTGGTGGGTCCGGGCTGGGGATTCAAACCCGTCACCTTAGGTGTACGTGGCTAGCGCCTTAGGCGATTGAGCCACAGGTGCCGAGCCGGTCCAGATAATTCTTATAATTACAATACAATAAAGTCACAAAAAGTCATGAGTCTTATTTATCTCTTTTTGCTTCAAAGAACAAAGTATTCATTGGTAAAGAACAGATGCAATCTTTAACTTAGCTGCACAATAACCTTATCTTGATTTACTACTACTCAGGTGTCTTCCAGGAAATTCCTGACCACAGCATGCTGTTTTCAGTGCCTGCCTCCCACTAGATTAGTCTTCTAATCTCTATGGAGGGTCTTCAAAGGAATATCCCTTCCTGCAGACCTTGAGACAGTTTCAATCAAGAACAAAGTTACAGCAGCCATTAATGTGGCTCGGCTACATGAGAGGGCATATGGTCTTTGTTTTTGCTTCTGTTGATATGGTGAATTATGTTTATGGATTTGTATGTTAAAACAGCCTTTCATTCTTGGGATGAAACCTATTTGATCACGATGAATGATTTTTCTTTTTTTATGTGTAGCTGTAATCTATTGGCTAGGATTTTGTTGAGAATTTTTGCATCTATATTCATTAGTGAAATTGTTCTGAAAGTCTCCTTTGTAGTTGGGTCTTTTCCTGGTTTTGGTATCAGGGTGATATTTGTTTCATGGAACAGGTTGAGGAAGATGCCTTCCTTCTCAATTTTTTGAAATAATTTTTGCAGTATAAGATCTTCTTGGAAGGTTCACTAGAATTCTGGTGTGAAGCCATCTGGACTAGGACATTTTTTTCTTGGGAGTTTTTTTATTGTTTCTTCTATCTCAGTTCTTAAAATCAGTCTGTTCAAGAGATCTATTTCTTCTTGAGTAAATTTAGGGAGAGGATGTGATTCCATGACATCTGTTGTCATTTCTCCTTTATTGTTTCTGATTGAGGTTATTAGAAATTTTATTTTTCCATTTCTAGTTAATCTGGCCAAAGGTTTATCAATTTTATTTGTTTCCTCAAAAAAATCAACTTTTTGTTTCATTAATTTTCTGAATGGTTCTTTTGTTTTCAATTTCATTAATCTCTTTTAATTTTGGTTATTTCTTTTATTCTGCTGAGTTTGGGATTAGATTGTTTTTCTTTTTTCAATGCCATAAGATGGTTGATGAGTTTGTTGCTGCTCTGTTTTTCTGGTTTTTTTTTTTGTTTGTTTGTTTGTTTTATGGAGACTCACTTTGTTGCCCTTGGTAGAGTTCTATGGCATCATAGCTCTCACAGCAACCTCCAACTCTTGCCTCAGCCTCCCAAGTAGGTGGGACTAAGGTGTCTGCTACAATGCCCAGCTATTTTTTAGAGACAGAGTCTCATTCTTACTCAGGCTGGTCTTGAACTCTTAAGCTTAAGCAATCAACCTACCTAAGCCTCCCAAGTGCTGGGATTATAGGCATGAGACACCATGCCCAGCCTCTCTTTCTGTTTTTTGAATGTAGGCATCTGATGCAATATTTTCCTCATAAGATGCTTTTGCTGTATCCCACAGGTTTTGGTAACTTGTGTCTTCTTTGTTGTTATGTTTGAGGAATTTAAGAGATAAAGGAGGAAAATTTTAAATTCTTCAAACATATTTCTTCCTGAACCCAACTATCATTCAGCATAAGGTTGTTTAATTTCCAAGTCTTTGTGTAGGGATGAACCTTTTTGTTGGAGCTGAGTTCCACTTTTACTGTCTTGTGATCTGAGAAGACACAAGGTATAATTTCTATTCCTTTAATTTTGCTGAGGTTTGATTTGTATACTAAGATGAGGTCAATTTGGGAGTATGTACCACGGTCTGACAAGAAAATGTATATTCCTTAATTTTGGGATGGTGTGGTCTGTATATGTCTGTTAATCCATTTGTTCTAGGGTCACATTTAAGTCCTTTGTATCTTTGTTTAGTTTCTGTTTAGAGGATCTGTCCAGTTTTGTCAAAGGGGTGTTGAAGTCCTCAACTATTATGGTGTTATGGGATGTCATATTCCTCAGACCCATAAAGGTCTGTTTCATAAATCTGGAAGCATTTAAATTGGGTGCATAAATATTTAAAATTGAAATGACTTCTTGTTGTGTTGTTCCTTTGACTAGTATAAAGTGTCCATCTTTTGTCTTTCTTAACCTTAGTTGCTTTAAATCCACGTGTATCTGAAAATAATATTACAACCCCTCCTTTCTTCTGGTTTTCATTTGCTTGAAATACTGTTCTATATCCATTAACACTGAGTCTTGATTTGTCCTTCAAGGCTAGGTGTGTCTCCTAGAGACAGCATATGGATGGCTTGTGCTTTTTTTATCCAATCAACCAGCTGGTGCTTCTTTAGTGGTGAATTTAGTCCATTGACATTTATTGAGAGATTTGATAAGTGTGGTGGAGTTCTATTCATCTTATTTTGTGAAAGTCCATTTTTTAATTTTATCCTTTGTGCCACTGTGGAAGCTAAGTTTTGACCTTTAGCTTCTGGGTGTTACTTTGCTGGTGGTCCACTGTGATAGTCAGTGTTGAGAATAGGTTTAAGTATTTCCTATAGAGCTGGTCTTGTGGCGAATTTCCTCAGTGCTTGTTTATCAGCAAGAGATTTGTTTTCTCCCTCCATTTTGAAGTTTAGTTTAGCAAGATATAGAATTCTGGGCTGAAAATTGTTTTGCTTAAGAATGTTGAAGGTGGATGACCATGCTTTTCTGGCTTGGAAGGTTACGGTTGAAAAGCCTTCTGTCATCCTAATGGCTCCGCCATTAGGTCAGTTGGCACTTACTCCTAGCTGCTTGAGGACTTTTTCTTTCATCTTGACTTTGAACAGATTCATTGCAAAGTGTCTTGGAGAGGCTCTATTTGTGTTGAGATGACCTGGAGTTTGTTATACATCTGAAAGGAGTGTGTCAGGATCTTTAGTAAAACTTGGGAAGTTTTCCTTTATGATAGTCTCCAGTCTTCCATTCCTTTGGGACAATCTTCTTCCCCCTTTGGGGATCCCTATTATTCATATAACACTTCATGGAGTCTTGTAGTTCTCTAAGCACCTGTTTTTCTTTCTCTCTCTTCTTTTCTGCCTCTCTTAACTAACTGGGTTAACCCGAAAACTTTATCTTCTAAGTCTGAAGTTCTTTCTTCTCCATGGTCTAATCTATTTTTGATACTTTCTACTGCATCTTTATAGTCCCTGATTACCTCCTTCATTTCCTCAATCTTCTCCATATCCTTTCTATATTCTACAAATCTCTCAGTTGGCATTATGCCTAGTTGCTCCTAGTTATTCTCTTAGGCAAGTACAGGTTGAATATTCCTTACCAGAAATGCTTGGGTGTTTTGGATTTTTTTTTTCTTTTGAGACAAAGTCTCACTCTGTTGCCCTGGGTAGAATGCCATGGCATCATTGTAGCTTAAAGCAATCTCAAAATCTTGGACTCAGGCCATTCTCTGCTTTAGCTTCCCTAGTAGCTGGGATCACAGGCAAGATGCCTAGCTAGTTTTTCTATTTTTAGTGGAGACTGGGTCTCACTCTTGCTCAGGCTGGTTTCAAATTCCTGAGTTTAAGCAATCCACCCCCCTCAGCTTCCCAGAGTGCTGGGATTATAGGCATGAGCCATTGTGTCAGGCCGGGGTTTGGATTTTTGTTTTTTTGATTTTGGAATATTATTGGCACCCCTAATCTGAAAATCAAAATCCAAAATGCTCCAATGTGCATTTCCCTTGAGTGTCACATTAGTGCTCAAAACATTACAAATTTAAGAGCATTTTGGATTAGGAATGTTCAACCCAGTGTTAAAGTGTAAAAACTGTGACCTTTTATTTATCTGTCTCTGGGCTCTACACATTCACCTTTCTCTCAATTTGAGACCAGTCAAAACAGTACATTTGGATTGGAGGCAGCATTTTTGCTCTGGTTTTTGGTGCTCAGTTGGCTGTTACCATCAAGCTGAAAGCCTTTGTCAAAAGTGCTTGAAAATGATTAGGGCCCAGAGTCTTGCCTCCTGCTAATACTCCTTCTTCAGAAACTTCTATATCTGCCTCAGTTTCAGTTTGTGGTGCAAAAAAAGTAGACTTTCAACTTAGATTGTAGCCCCTAGTCAAACATAGCTTCTCTGAGTGCTACTGTATTCCCTTACATCTCTGCCTGTCTACTTGGCTAGCTCTATCCAGATTCTTCTGGCTCAGGTTGGACTTTGTAGAGAGTGGCAAGAACCACCCAATTAACACTAACCTTCTGAAATTTTCAATCATTTCCTTTTAGAGCTAAAGCTGATTCCCCAAAATATTGCAGGAATCAGCTTATCAACTACTTTGGCATGACATAACGAGGGTTTCCAGTCTGCCATATCCATGTACAGTATTTAAAACATATTTTTAGTTTCATTATCTGATACACCTCTCTTCAAGGAATAAAATTCGATATTAATTAGTATATAGGCTTCCTTTTGTAAGAGGGCTCTCACCACAAAGAATGGCTTAAATAGGTTAGAGCAGCAGTTCTCAACCTGTGGGTCGCGACCCACGGGAACTGTATTAAAGGGCAGTGGCATTAGGAAGGTTGAGAACCACTAGGCTAGAGGTCAATTTCTCTTTCATATAAAACCTGATCATAAATAGTCCAGGGCTGGTAGCCAAACACTGTGTTGGGACATTGGCTCTGTCTGGTTTGTCTTGCCTTCATGTAAATGATACAAACTGGCTTGACCATGACTTCACTTCAGCATGGGGAGAGGGAAGCAGCAAGGCCCATTCCTTCTGAAGGGCATGACTGAGAAATTGCACACATCACTTCTGCTAAAATTTCATTCATCAGACCTAGTTCTATCACATGCTGGCTGCATGGTGCCTGGGAGATGTGGTCATTATTCTGGGTAGTCATGTTCTTGGCTAGAGGAGTTCTATTATTATAGAGAAGAAAATAAAAATTGGGAGACAGGTGGCAATCTGTCTTGGGGTGATCCCCAAATAAAATGGGAGGATGGATTTTGGGGAGTCAAAAAGGATCAGGTATATACTCCAGGGTATCTCCTCTGAGTGTCCCAGCTCCTTCTCTTCCCTTCAGGCCTTTTGACCTAATCATCCATTTGTGCATCTGTCATCAGCCTTCCCTGAATGTCCATCATGTGGGCCTTGGAGTCAAGGCATCTCTGATACAGCCTGCGTTGCCAGGTCACAGCATGGGACTAGCAGTTATGGCACTAGGAAAATGTTTATGGAACTAAACTGAGGTAGTAATAGGCATTTTCTGGATAAACTACATCCATCCATCCACCCATCCATCATCCATCCATCATCTATCCAGAAGGCATCTATCATATGCCACGTCCTGGGGAGTCAGTATCTTTTTGTCAGACAGAAAGACAGCCTTTTCCCCTATGGATCTTATGGCTGGAAGGTCTCTTGTACTCTAGAAACATTTTTGTCAGAAAAGCAGACACTGCTTGACACACTGACACATGCCAACTTAGCATGTCTTCTAAGAGACTCCCACAGATGCTGTCCCCAGTGGTCATTTGTTCTTTGGGCCAGCTTTCCCTTATATGGCAATAGTGTCTTGCCCTTTTTTGGGGAAAAACTTTTCCTCACTCCCTGTGACCCAGTCATAGTGCAGTGCCCCACGGCTTCCTGGGAAGAGTAGATGACACAGGCTAGTCCATTGGAGAGTGAGTTCTCTATTCCACAATTTTCAAGCAGGGTCAATAAGATTTGATCTGTGGATTTTTAGATCTAAGGATGTAGAGGTGTAGACCCATGGCTGCCAGCAACCTTTTTTCTTAAGAGGAGAGAGACTATACTACCTCAGTAACCCCATCATTTTTTCTTGTCCTCTGGTTTCATAAAGAAGCCATCCACCCCTCTTCCTATTCTACTTCTTCTGATCTCAGCCCATCAGGGACCTGATGGCGGCAATGATTCCCATGTCATTATCTCTATCCACTCATTCTCTGTGGGTCTTTCTCTCAAGCTGCCAAATATGCTTAATTTGTTATGATACACAGTGGATATTTGTCTGTTTCTGTCCACCCAGCCTTCAACCCTCCATCTAGGGAAAAATTCCTGTAATGCACAGTCTTGGTGGGACAGTGGGTCCTCCTAGAGTGGCATTCAGCCAGGTATTCCTCCAGGTATGTCCATCCAAGGACAGAGGTGCATGTGGCTATAGGTTGGCCAAATAGGCTTCTGCTCCACTGGGACTTTGGATCAAGTTGAGAGACACGCCAAGGACAAAGGACAAGAATCCTTCCTTCAGTGGTGACAGGATGACAGTTGTCAGAGTCTGGAGTCACCTGGCTCCTGCCTTAACTACAGCTAGCTGCCTGTCACCTTCTGGGGCTCCCTGCTGTTTTCAGACACACTCCCCTTTTGCTTCACTTAATCAGACTTGTTTTCCATTATTTACAATCAAGGAAACCTACTACATGATGCAATGCATTCAAAAGCAGACAAGCAAACAAACAAACAAAAGCCAGAACTAAAAACTCCATCTCTTTTGACCCCACATCTTTTTCCAAGCTACCTTTCTTTTCTCCTTTATGGCCATGCTTAGAAGAGTAGTGTACACATGCACTGGCTCCAGATCTCTCCTCTAGCTCATCCCTCAACCTACTGCAGTGACTTCTGCCTCTGTCACCTTACTGAAGCTTCTTGCTTTAAGCATCTGGTGTCACTGCAAAGTCCTCATTTCCCTCTGTCCTTTTTGGCTGCACCTCCCCAGTCCTTTGCCACCTGGAGACTCACTGCTGGGTCCTAAGCCATCTTTTCTCAAGTTACTCTTTCCCTGAGGCCCTTAGCCACCCCTTTGACTTCAGGGCCCACCCCCTGCCCACGATGTCCAGACCTCCTAGACACTCTACTCTAATGTATATGCACCTGCCTTCCTCTCCACCTTGTTTTTCAAACACCCCAATGCACAACCCATGGGTGCTGCTCTTTGATCAGAGTTCAGAGTCTCAGCAAGACACTTGGCCTTTATGGTCCTCAGGCTAGATCCAGCACTGTCTGCCAAAGCAGCCTACACCTCCCCATCCTGTACTCCCCTCTCACAGAACAAGCTTGTACCCTCAGAACCTGACACAGAAGGAGCTTGGTAAATATTTGATCAAATGAGTGATAGCAGCGAGACACTGGACAGACCACTTTCACAAACACCGGCCTCTCCTCAGCCCTCTTAGGTGGGTATAATTACTGCCACTTTGTGGATGAGGAAACTAATGCTCAGTTTTGCTTGGGCATGGGATTGCAGAGCCAGTAAATGTGGGAGGGAGCTGGGACAGGGATTCATGTCTAACTCTCCATCCTGGGCTCTTCCTGGGCAGCTATTGCAGTCAGATGAGCTTTCTTGCCAGGCCACAAATGAAAGAAGGGGGGCAAGAGGCCAAGGCTAAGGTGATGCACAGGATTCTGGTGATGAAGTTCAGTCAGGCTGTGTCTGAGGGTCTCTGCCACAACAGACATCTGCTGATACCCAATCCCAAGGAGACTTCCTTAAAACACACTTGGTGAGTTCTTAAGGCTCTCAGGATGCCCAGGGAGCTGGAAGCCCCAGGTCTGAGGCCTGGATCTGGCACCAAGTCTCAGCGTAAACACATGTAGTTCATTCTTCTTGGGGCTCAGACGACTTCACTAAAAATCTAAGTAAGATTCCTGAGATGTGGAGGAAGGGGCCCTAATTCCTGGGCAGAGGTGGAAATGAGTAGTGACCTCAGCAAACGAATTTCCCATTTCCCCCCCTTTGGGCAGGATCCCCCTGCCAGGTTGTGTGTACTGGGGAGGCAGGAGCCTAGGGCCTCCACTTGGATGCCTCTCTTGGGCCCAGGCTATCGCCCTCTGCCAGTCTCCTAAGACTGAATCCCCACCCCCAAACTGGAGGAGAAGCAGAGATGGCACTGGATCCTGGGCCACTAGAGGGAGGATCTGCAGACCCTTCAGCAAAAGGTTGAGCAAACAAGTGGGAGGTCCCCAGGGCTGAGGACAAAGGAGGAGACATTGATATTGGGACCCAATTCTCTGAGACTGGGGCCAGATAGTAGTCTCCTCTTACCACAAGGCTCAGGGGTGGATGGCAGGAATCCCTTGTGGACAGAAGGAGTCAGGGCAGCCCTGGGCAGGTGGTTGCCTGTCCTGCATCTGTGGGCCCTTAGGCTACTGGAAGCTGTCAGGGACTTGGGGATGTTGAGGGAACTTAATGCCCAGGTCCCTAGCCCGCTAGGGCAGGACCAGGCCATTTCAGGGCCTGGATGGCTGGCTACTGGCATCATGGGAGGGGGAAGGAGTGATGGAAGGAGTTTGGAGGCTACAGAAATTGTAGGCTTGGGTAGGGTCGGCTCACACCCTCCCCCCCCCCCCCAATGCTGGCTACTGGAGTCCATGGGGGTCCCATTGGAAGATTAAAGGCCTTGAGTTAGGGTGGCACTAGTGGTTCAGTGGGTAGGGCTCCCACCCCATATACCCAGGGTGGTGGATTCAAACCCAGCCCTGGCCAAATTGTAACAAAAAATAGCCAGGCGTTGTTGCAGGAGCCTGTAGTCCCAGCTATTCCTGAAGCTGAGGCAAGAGAATCGCCTAAGCCCAAGAGCTGTGAGCTGTCACGCCACAGCTCTCTACCGAGGGTGATAAAGTGAGACCCTGTCTCTAAACAAAAACAAAACGAGTTAGTCTGAGCTGGGGGGCAAGAGCGGTGATTAGGGACTTGGGCGGGAAAAGGAGTGGTGGATTGAGAGCAATGAGGGGCATGGCTAAGGACACCAGGTTGGGGAAAGCAGTCTTCTAGTCTGGGGTTGTGGGGGCTGGATGGAGGGCTATGGGACCAGGCCGGGAGTCTGGAGCCCAGTGGGTGGACTAGAGTCATGCTTGGGGTCCTTAGGGTGGAGCTGAGAGCAGGGGACTGTGGAGTTTCTGAGCTCGGAGAATCCCCAATCCGTGATGGCGGGTGTTGGAAGTCTGGCTGGAGGGGGACAGCGGGGACCAGGCCTGGCATCCAAAGGGGCGAGCCCTGGAGGAAGGGGGTCTTGAGTGCAGGGTGAGGACCAGAAAATTGTGAGAGGCTAGGCCAGGGTGACTGAGTAACGGGGGCCAGTCGGTGAGGAATCGGGTCGCCAGGCTTCGCAGACCTCCAAGCCCGGCATGGTGCAGTAAGGGAACGTTAGGCGAGGAGGTGGGGCGGGGCATGAGAAAGGGGACTCGGGGGGGGGGGGCCGGGTCGGGAGCTTCAGGATTGTGGGGAGTTCCCAGCGGGGTCCTGTCAGAAAGGTGGGTGTTTGGGGGGGGGGTTGTTGAGCTGGCCTGGAAAGCAGGGGATCGTGGTGGGGGCGGAGCCGAAAAGACAGAGGACAGTGGGACCTGGTCGAGAGGAGGGATCGGGAAGGAGGGCTAGGGCCTGAGAACCGGGTCTTGGGGGCCGCGCGGGCACTGTCCCGGGCGGGGGCGGGGCCTGGCCCGGGGGTGGGCCCAGGTGAGTAGCGCCTCCGCCCCCTGCGTTCCGCCCCCAGGGCCCGAGCCCTCCGCCCTCCGCTGCCCCTCCTCGGTTCTGGCACTGCGGACCGGGCGGACCGCCGCGAGTGGCGTCTGGGACCCAGGCCGGGTCCGGCTCCGGCTCCATCTTGGGCCGCGGAGCTGGGCACCTGTGGCGGCCTCAGGAGCAGCGCTTCCGCCGGCCTGCGCGGCTCCGGACTGACGAGAGGGTGAGCTGCTGGCTCCGGGTGTGCCGGGGGGAGGGGTGTGGTGGGCGGCGCCCCCTCCCTGCTCCCTGGAACCCACTCCTCACCTCTGCTGCACCCGAACCCTTGCCTCCCACCCCACCGGGTGCTCAGCGCCCTGGTGGCCACATCCCTCCTCCCCCTCGCCTCTCCTGGCCCCGGCCTGTCTCCTCTTCCGTGTCTCTTCTCCCTATCCGCCCATTTTTCATTACTCTGCTCTGGACCCAGTCTCCTTCGGCCTGCACCCTTGCCTCTGTCGCCCTTTCCTCGCGCATTCCTGCTCTCTTCCATTCCCATCCTCCACCTACCCTCCTGCCACTGCCCACAGCCCGGCCCCAACCCTCTTCCTTCTTGGCCTTTCGCGACTCCTGCCCCACATTCTTACTCTCAGCCCACAGCTCCATCTTCCTTCAGTTGCTGCCCTTGCTGCTGAGAAGGGCTTTAACGCAGTTTCGGGCAGTATTGAGGTCCTACTTCAGGGTACGGGTGGGCTTTGTGCAGGAGGGACGGGTAAGGGAGCCCTGTGCTGGGGGAGGCTGCATGGTGTGGTATGTTTGGGTTTGGCCCCGCAGCAGGGGCGGCCTGTGCTTGGCCTGCGGAGTAGAGCTGTGTAGACGGGGTGTCCTGCAGACTCCCGCTGCACACAGGCCTGTGAGTCCACGTCCAAGCTGGCCTGTCAACTAGATGCCCCCAAGAAGCCTGGACAAACACTTCCGAGGGGAGGAAGCTCAGGGATTGTTGGGAGCCTGGGCTTCTTTCTGATAAGCAGAGCTGTGTTGGTGGGACCGTTGCCCTATGGTTACCCTAGAACCCTTTTTTGGCAAAGCCTATGACCAGGGGCTGTTCCTAAAGGCACCTTCATCTCCTGTGTGATGGGCAGGTTTTGTCCTCTTCAGATCATCCTTTCAGGCATGCTGTTCCTGCCTGGCCTCCTTTTGCTCTGGATAAAACCACCTGCCGGAGGTCTTCACGCCCCCATGAGTGAGGACCGCCAGCAGGTGGTTTTATGGGGATTTAGTGCAGGATTTGTGGGGGGTGTATTTCTGCCTGGTCCCTGAGGGGTAAGGTCCGTATTTGAACATGTGACCAGTTTTCCCTCCTGACCATGTGGGTTTGATTTTCCTGTTTTGGGTTTTGCTGGACACTGAAGTTATCAACCAAATGCTTGCTGCTTAACAAGTGGGGACTTACATGGATGCCACAATGTGGTCCCATACAGGACTCATTTGTGGTGAGATTGGCCTCTCCCCCACCCCGGGCACATCCCAAAGGCCTAGTCTGACCAAGTCTCTTTGGTTGGGCTAGTGTGAAAGTGTCTGTAGAAGGGGGGTTTTTGCTGGAGATGAAGGTCAATTGCTGCATGTGAGGCTGGTTCATCTTTTTAGTTGCTGACAAGCAGAACCTGAGGCAGCAGGACAGCCTGGTGTTGGCCATAGGACATCAGCCACAGCCATCACAACTTTGACATGAAAAGGGGCTGGAGAGAGAACATCAAGGTACCATTCAAACAACACTAGGGGTCTTGGATATGTCTATGTGCCTGCTTTTCATTTTGTATTAAAACATATTCCTAGGGTGGTGCCTGTGGCTCAAAGGAGTAGGGCACTGGCCCCACGTATCATGGAGGTGGCAGGTTCAAATCCAGCCCAACCAAAACAAAACAAAACAAAACAAAACAAAACAAAAAACTGCAACAACAGCAAAAAAACCCCATCTTCCCAGGATGTCCTTTTCCATGGTTATAAAGGTAGGGTGACGTGCCATTCTGAGCATTTAAAATGCCAGTTGTAGAAGAATACTCTTTTTTGGGTTCTGAATTGGCCACTTTCAGCTATGGTTCTCTGACATTTCTGATCGGCTCTAGGCCTCAGTTTTGTCACCTGACACTTGGGAAGGGAACCAGCAGATACAGGGCCCACCTACTAGGGTCTCTATGCACAAGGTGTAGCCTTCGACACCCCTCTGGTGAGGCAGGCATAGTGGGACCCTCATTGCTGATGGCTTCTCATCAGGTCTTGGTAGGGTCTGAGGGTGCCCCTAGCCCTATTGTACTGGTCTTCTCAGGTGCCAGGGGCTACTTTCTGGATCTTTATGGCCCTGTTCCCTAGGAGGGCCCAAGGTGGTGGGGCTCAGCCAGAAGCTGTGAAGGGTTGTCCATGTGGGGCTTCCTGGGCGTTCTTGGACCTTCAGCTGGATGGTTGTCTACCTGCCAGGGGCTGGCGGCAACCATAGCCTTCCCAGCCAGCAAGTGCAAAATGCACCTCCTCCCTGCCTCCCTCCAAAGCAGCCCCAGAAGCTGCTAAGGAGTAGGTGGGGGTTCCACTCAGTCACTTGTTGCACAGGTAAGTCATGAGCACTATTGCCAGTGCCTGGCTCTGGGTGGGATGCTAGGGCTCCAGTCAAGCCAAAGTACCTGTTAAGTAAAAAGATAAATTTTTTAGAGGCAAAAACCATCAGGATAGAGGTCTGTACAGATCTCAGAGGAGAAGAGAACTCACACACTCATTAGCTGTATGTCCTTGGCAGATCACTGAACCCCTCTGAGCTTTGGTCTCCTTGTCTATTGAATGGGGATAATGACATATCTTATGAAGTTGCTTTGACAATTAAATGAGAAAGCATGTGCAAAGAATGTGGCACATGGTGAGGGATCAGGCACTGAGAACTGTTAGTATTATTACTGTCACTATAATTGTTACTGGCTTCATTGCCCTCCTCTGTTTATATATCTGCTTTAGAGCTCCTTAAGGGCAGGGCCTGGGCCAAAGTCCTTTCTTGGCTACTCATCCTTTTCCTGACCCTCTCAGGGACTGGGCTGGCTTTGGCCACAACAGGCACCTTAGATAGGACAGACCTTATGAGGTTGGGGCTGTGACTAGACTGCATGGTACAGTGTGGTAGCCATTAGCCACAGGTGGCCAGTTAGATTTAAATTATAAACTTTAAATGTAGATAAGATTAAACTTCCCATTTGTAAGTTGCGGTGGCCACCTGTCAAGTGGTCAGTACTCACATGTGGGTAGTGTCTACCTATTGGGCAGCACAGGGTAAATCTTTTCCACCATTACAGGAAGTTGAATGGAACTGAACTCTCAGGGATTATGGCTCCAACAGCTACCAACTGTTTCCTGAGTGCTGGGATAACACAAAGTTTGTAATTACTCAGAAACTGAGTTCTGGAGCCCTTCCCACCTGCCTTCTCAGGGAGCCTTGCTGGCCTGGCTGGGGTGATTAGTTTCCTGACAGTCCTTATCAGCCCAGGGGTGGAAAGGCAGGGTTGGGATTGCCCAAATGCAACTGTTGTCCCCACCCTGTTTCTCCAGCTGGTCCTGCCTGGCAGAGAGTCTTGATCTTTCTAGTTCACAGCTTTGTCCAGAGTTGGGGGCCCAGACACCCTGACCCTACCTCATCTGCTCTGGACACATGGCCTCTCTCTTGCATACCCTGTTCCTTCCATTCAGCTGCCTTCTCCCTCCTCTCTCTCTAGGTCTGACTGACATGACTGATCCTCCAGGAAGCCTAGATCCACCAGCCAAAGTGAGCTCTCTCACCATGGAGGGACCTTCCCTCACACCCCTCTTTGACATTCAGTGGCCTCCTCTGTGGCTTTGTTCTTGCATTTGCTCATTTTCTCAGTCAGGCACACAGCAGCATCCTCTGTGTGCCTCACTAGTGGCCTACCATCCCTAGGGCCACAGACAGTCTAAGTGAGTCCCATGTTCCCCAAACCCAGAGCTGGGCATATGTAGGGCCTCAAGCAGTGGCTGTGTAATAAACAAATCCTGAGTGAGTCCCACAGCTAGGGTTGTTGGGTAGAGCCTTTCTCTGCCCTTGGATCTGGAGGTGGGAATCAGGGGACCCTTTTCTTCTTTACACTGCCAAGACTGAGCCCCAGAGACATGACAGCTCAGCCAGGCTGGGCCGGAGAGGGTGCGGAGCCAGGCACAGGAGAGCCCTGGGCAATTCTCAGTGTCTCTGTTCCTTGCTTCCTCAACTTGCAGACCTTCTATGAGCAGAGGCTCTACCAAGGAAGCCTCAGTTCTCAGTGAGATGGATACTGCCAGTCCCTGGAGGAAGCAGGCTAGGATCTGCCAGGCATGCTGTCCTGGTTGTTAACATATTGTAATATTTCTGTGCTGACTGACAAAGATCTATTACCTCATTACCAACTCTTCCTTTACCCCCCTCACCACCTGGGGTCTGTGGTCCCTTCTCTGAGGCTCAGCAGATTTGGTCTTTTCTCTGGGCCCCTCCCCTCAGCCAGCCAGTACAGAGTCATCAGCTGACATGGTGGGTGGTCTCCAGGATCCTACTCTAGGGCAGGTTCTACCTGCTTGGTATTGCCTATGAGATATTTGCAGTGTCATCTTTGTGTATAATGTGATGACCTTGATTTGAAGTCTCTTGTCTTGTCATTGTCTTGCGTATGGTTCTGACCTGTTAGGCAGGCTGGGATTGAAGCTGTCCCCACTGTGGGCCTAGCACAGTATCACTTATAGCAGTATCTGGCTGAGGTGCTGCCACCCAACTCAATGCCCTACTTTTTCTCTCCTGCAGGCAGCCATGAGCTCCAGCCGCCCTGAGCCAAGTGCCCGGGTACCCCTAAGCCCCCACCTGCAACCCCTGTCCCGGAGCTCATCTAGCCTGCTGGGTGATGGCCGAGGGCAGAGGCCAGAGCTCCGGAAGAGTGCCAGCAGCACTGTGTGGCAGGCCCAGCCAGATGAAGCCAGCACTGGTTCCCAGGCCCCAGAAGAAGAGGCGTGCCCAGCCAAGATCATGGAGCCAACACAGGCCTCTAGCCCCCAGACACAGCCTGGTGCCGGGGGCCACTGGCGGAGTAACACTGTAGGCAACATGTCCACTATGGGCAGTGGTGACCTGTGTCGTCTGCGGGCCCCTAGTGCTGCTGCTGTGCAGAGGAGCCACTCAGACCTGGTCCATAGCATCCAGATGCGGGGTCACAGCAGTGCTCGGAAGGCCAGCCTCAGCTGTGTGGTGCTTGGCAGCTCCCCGGTCCACAGGTCTCACTTGCAGCCTGGCAGTACTTTTGACCAGGGTGGCCAGTTCCCTGCAACCCTGGAAAGGGACCTGGCTCCAGAGGATGGAACTTCTAATTCAGCGTGGATGCGGGAGGAGAGTCAGGTTGGAGTGCTGCCGCTAGACCCGGAGGGCACAACTACTGACAGCAGCAGTCCCATGCCTGGGCCCAAAGACACCGGGCAGCCGGCCACCACCTCCTGCCATGCTTTGCCCCCAGCAGCTCTACTCTGCGATATGAGTAAGGAGGGAGCTGCTACCTGCTATCACGCCCTGCCTGCCACAGGGATCCTGGCTTTTCCCAAACTAGTCGCATCAGTGAGCGAGTCTGGGCTACAGGCTCAGCATGGGGTGAAGTTTCACTGTAGGTTGCCTGGGAGACTCCCTGGGCACTCTTGCTGTGCCCACCCTTGGGGTCCCACAGAACCTGGCTCCAGGACCAAAGATGTATGGACCATGACCTCAGCCAGTGACTTGGCCCCTGCGGTGGCATCCCCTCCATCAGCCCAGGACGCTGGTGTGCAGGCAGCCCCAGAGGCAGCCTGCAGAGATGTGGCCACCAGCCCATCCATGGAAGCACCTATAGGCCTGCACATGTTCCCAGAGGTGATGCTGGGGTCCAGCTTGGAGGAGGCGCCATCCCCTGTGCGGGATGTCCGATGGGATGCTGAAGGCATGACATGGGAGGTGTATGGAGCCTCGGTGGACCCTGAGGTGCTTGGTGTGGCCATCCAGAAGCACCTGGAGATGCAGTTTGAACAGCTGCAGCGGGCACCTGCCAGCGAGGATAGCCTGTCTGTGGAGGGCCGCAGGGGGCCGCTGCGGGCTGTCATGCAGTCACTGAGGCGTCCCAGCTGCTGTGGCTGCTCCACTGCTGCCCCCGAGTGAGGAGCTGTAGCTCTTAGAGCTGACCTGGACCCATGGACTTAGCCTGAGACCAGGGCCAGGGACAGTGGGGGCCCCATGCTCCCTGGACCTACTGGCAGCTGGCCACAGCTCTCATCTACACACCAGCTGCATATAGGCCACAGGGCTGCAGCCTAGGGCTCTCTGCCTCATGTAGCTGGGCTGGTTTTTAAGGGCTTGTTTCCCAAGGGCCACATTTCTTTCTGCACATTCCAGGCTTTGAACATTGAGGCAGGATTTCAGCACTATGTATAAGGGAGATCCTGAGTTTTCTGTAAAAAACTTGACCTTCTAGTCATCCTGCCCTCAGAACTTTGCCATATTTCCCCCTCAGACTCTCTGCAGCTTTATTTTAAAGCAGTACTGAGAATGATGATACAAAGTCTGGGGCCCCAGTGACAAGGGGCTGTCTATGTCTTCAGGGAAAGAGACTGGCATTGCCAAAGGCCTCCTGTATGCCACCTACTGTGCATAACACCTTACTTTATTGAGTCTTCACCCCTTCCTCTTGTTTAACAGATGAAACAATAGACATTTGACAAGGCTATAGCTGATGTTCTCCATGTTGGACAGCTTGAAGTGCTGGGGCTAAGATTCAATGCTAGAGCTGGCTGAATCTGCAGTGTTTCCTGCAGCACATACCCGGTCTGGTTTGGTGAAGCTGTGTACAAGAAGAATTTGTTGAGTCCATATTCCATGTTCTGTGGATTCCATGGTGAATGAGACAGGCTGCCCTGCCCCAGCCGAGCTCATGGTGTGCAGTGGGACGGGGTGGGGGTGCTGAGTATTACAGAGGGCTGCCAGGCTTCCAGGGCCACTTTTAAGAGCCAGCTCCCCTTGCAAGTAATTGTGTCAGTGGGTGGCCTCAGGAAGAGGAGATAGATGGGTAGCCACTGCCCCTGAAATACATTGTAGTGCCTAAAGTGTCACCATTGCCACTTCATTCCTTTGGCTTAGGGATTTTTTCCCCAGCTGGCACAGTTGTTGGAAGGTGGGTAAGCAGGAAAGGATAGGGATAGGGAAGGGTCCTGGCTGTGGGCCATGAGGTGGAGACTCTAACCTGGTGGGAAATGGCCTGAGATGGGAGGCTGTGGGGGTTCATTGAGTCCTGCCAGTGTGACCTAACATGGGCCAGGCAGTGGGGTCCAGGGGATTTGGTGGGAGGGGGACATAAGAGTTTGGCATGGCCTGTCTTCATCGCCCAAGAATTCTTAAGAGCTGCAGAAGATGAGAATGAGCTTGTGTCCTTGTCCTGTGACTTGGCATTGAATCCCCCAGTCCACACTTGGGAGGGAGCCAAAGGGTTAGAGTGGTGTCAGGGCCCATGACCTGTCCTGCTCCTGGGGCCTCTTCTGCACCTAGGAACCCAGGACCTGAAGGCTGGCTTACCCTTCCCTATCCTTGAGGACCTGGTGCTCACTCACTGAAGTGGAAATGACTCATGCAGAAATGGGATAATTTTAAAGACAGGAGTGACATTCTACCAGGCCCAGGGAACAAAGGGAGAAAGGAGTTCATCGGGTCAAATGCCTCCCAAAACCCCAAGATGGGCCACTTTTGCCCAGATACGTGCCTTTTCCATGTGTGCAAGTGTACCCCTCCTTGGGGATGTAGGCCTATTGGCCCCTCTGTGTATGGTGTAGGGCAAGCGCCTCACATTCTGGGGAGTGACATATGGGTACATGCAGCTTTTGTGCCTGGCCTTGCTACAGGGGCCCCAGGGGCCCTAGGAGCCCCAGCCTGTTAGGGCCACATGGGAGGGAACAAATGGATGTGGGGGTATAGGGGAGAGGCCCTTCACAAAGGGCCACAGTAAGGACAATCTGGTGGACACAGAGGGTTGGACAGGTGGGTGGAGGGGGAGAAGGACCTGTAGGCAAATGGAACAAGGCTGATCAGAGGTTGGAAGTGCCTGTTCGGCCCAGGCCATGGTGAGTCATTGTAGTGAAGGCCCTGTGTGGGTACTCGTTGGATCGGGAGGAGGCCCCATTGTGAAGCTGCCAGTATGACTGAGGGATGGGACTTTGGAGGATTTGTGGAAGGGGTGGTGGGGCCAGATAGAAACATCTGGCTGAGAGTGGTGGCTCAAGCCTGTAATCCTAGCACTCTGGGAAGCCAAGGTGGAGGATCGTTTTGACCAGGAGTTTGAGACAAGCCTGAGCAACATGGCAAGACAAAAAACAAAGATGAGCCAGGTGTGGTGTGCATTGGGACTATAGTCTCAGTTTCTCAGAAGGCTGAGGCAGGAGGATTGTTTGAATCTAGGAATTTGAGATTGCAGTGATGATACCATGGCACTCTAGCTGGGGCAACAGAGCAAGACCGTATCTGGCAAAAAAAAAAAAAAAAAAAAAGGAAAAAGAAAGAAAAATATCCTTTTGGCTGCTAGTGGGGAAGAAATTGGCCTGGAGGAGGTAGGAGGCAGAGCCCAAGAGGATGTGGTGGGGGATGTCAGGGAGGAGCTGTGACAAAGTGGGCACCTGGGCATATCTTTCTCACACAGATACACACATACACACACACACGCAGTGGATTTGAGAAGAAGCAGTTCCAGGAGACTGAGGTTTCTAGTTTGTGTAAGAGGAGGGTTAGGCCAGGGAAGGGACAAGGGAAGGCAGATGGCAGGTTCAGGAGGGGCAGGGGAAGGGCCACATGCCACAAGGTTTGGCTGGGAGCAGTGAAACCCACTTCACAAGGAGACTTTCTTCTCTGTCATATGCAGATTCGCATGTGTCTGCTTTGCTTGGCTCTGTGCCAATCCATGCCACCTCCACACACCCAGAAGGCTGTGATGGCAGGCAGGGCTGGGCCCGGTATGGAGCAGGCCAGCCAAGCTGCCCACTCACTGCACCATGACCAAGATGAATGTTTGCAGGGAAGTGCTGGACTCCAGTCTGGCCTGGGTCCCCAGACTACCCTCCTGGGTAAACCATGTTCCTATTCTCACTAGCTCAGGCTAACAGCTGCTACCTGTACTCTGCCTGGATCAACTGCAGCTTAGTTTCTGAACTGGACCTGGAGACTCATTCCCTGACCTCGGGCCATAGCCCCACCTGGGTGAGGCCTGATGCCTGCAGTGGTTGAGGACCCCAGAGCATGGTCACTGGCTTGGTTTATGATCTTCCCTGGTCTCCAGTCTGGGTCCCTTTCAGGTCCACTTTAGGAGATGTTGGATTTGATTGTTGATACATTTGTTTTGTTTTGTTTTTAAAATAAATACATACAAGTTTCACAGTGAGAGCTTTGCTGGGCCCTATCAGAGAAGGATTGGTCCTGGCAGGTCTGTTTATTTTGTCCTGGTAAATTCTGTCTGTTGAAGCATAAACCCTAGCATCCTAGAACTCACTGCCTCAGTGGAATTCCCCCTTCTGTCTTCACAGGGTTTCCTCACTTTTGCCCACCTGTGCTCCATCCACGGTAGGCTGGTCTCCGACAGCTGAAGCTTTCTGGAGCTGGTCACTTCTGGGCGTGCCCATCCTGGACACATCTTTGTCTTGCCCCCAGGTTGCTATCACCCTCACAAGGAACTACTAATCCAGACTGGGGGGAAGCTATCCCTGCTAGAGCTGAGACTGCTGCTGAAACCACAGTGCTAGGGATGGAGGATGACCAGGAGTGGGCCTGATGGTACCTCTCCTACATATGCTAGACCCATTTGACTGAGGCTGAAGGGGGCTTCCCCATACAGGTCCTACACTAGGGCCATGGGGTGGGTGCTCACAGCTTAGTAGTCAAAAGCTGGAGTTTGAACCCTTAACCACACCTATAGGCATGAGATCCTGGGCAAGCTGCTAGCCTTGCTGACCCTAATCTTCCTCATCTGTCAAATGGGCACAACAGCATGTCCATACTCCTTCACAGGTGTACTGTGAGGATGAAATGGGTGTAACCCATGTAAGGAGCCTTGCACCAAGTTAGCATTCGGCACACAGCTGGTGATCTTGGACTCACAGCTGCACTCAGGGGATAGCTCTTGCCCTGTCAGCTTGGCTGTGATCAGGGTCCATATCCTATTTAAAAAAAAAACCCCGCATCTAGCTTCTTTCCAGGCCCCTCACCCTCGGTCTGGGACATGTGACTCTGGTTGTGGGCCTCTAAAGATATGGTTCCCAAGCTACATCAAGGACTACCCCATCCCTCATCATTAATTAATTTCGGGTTGTGCTTTCAAGAAGCTTATGCTGAGAAGAGGGTTCTGGAGTTATTAAGGAGGGGAGAGCTAGCAAGCAAAGTGGTGATTTAAGGCCAAGACAGATTCTACAGGGGAGCCCCAGCATGCAACTTCACCTCAGAGTAAGGGCCACCCAGGGGTGGGGTGTGAACTCCAGTCACTGCTGGCTTCCTGGCATGCAAGCTAGGAAACTCCAGGAGCCCAGGGTAGGTCTCTACAAGGAGTTGTAGGGCTTATCCCAGGCGATGACATGCACAAAAACAGTCAAAGGCAGCACGGAGATGGGGGATGCACTCATGTTTTGTGATGCTTATCACCCTGTAGACACATGCTGTAGAAAAGGCCCAGATCTTTTCTCCATGTGTTGCTCTGAAACAATTGTTTTATTCATGTTCACGCCAGGCAATCTTAGTTAAATGCAGAGCTTGGCGTTTTTCCCTGTTATATTCCTTCTGGTTTGTCATTTTGGCCTGCCCCAGTTTTGTCATTTGAAGCTATGACTAGTCTTATCAGTTTTCATCTTACTTGTCAGGCAGGGCTGGGCCAGTACACAGCCTGCAGCATGTCACTGGGTAACAGGGATCCCCAGGTTCCTCCAAATCTACATGTCATCACGAGCAAATTTGTTTCATTAAAATCCATTAACAGCAGTAGCATCCTTCTCACCTAAATCACAGTCTTGGAAGGAGGGTAGCAAGGCCTGACTGGAGTCCTTGTTCCCGGCTATACTGGTTCTGGTGACTGCTACTTCCCTTTCTAAGAGCTTAACCTACTTCTGTCTAACAAGCTGGTCTACAAGTCTGAGAGCAACAGCAAGCTGAGATTTGCAGACTCTACCTTCTTGCTCTTTTGGAGATTAGGAGGCACCCCACCCTTGCCCTTGATATCCCTCTTGTTCATCCTGGATCTTCAAAGGCTTTTCCTGGAGCACAGGGCTCACCTGCTGCTGTTCCAGGAGGTGACTGAGAGTTAGGAAACCTGATTTCCCTGGTTTCTAGAACCTTATTGAGTTCCTTTTTATACATCCTTTTTAGTGGGCATCTTTCCAAAACTGGATGGGAATCTTCCAGGCTGGGAGACCATGGGACTTGTGCTGTTGTTGGGGCTACACAGAGATAATAAAACCAGGAAAAACATCCAAAGAAAGTCAAAATTTATTTAAAAACCAAGCCAAACCAGAGTGTCACAGGCCGTTAGGATTGGGACAGATGGGCGAGGACTGACAACCTTGTCCCCAAAGTTGGGTAAATGCTACCTTAGGTCACTTTCAAAGTGACCCAGGACTCAAGCTTCATTTCTCCCCCTCTGAGCCTAAGATGGCTCAGCAAAGAGGCAGGTTTAGGCCTCAAAACATGAGCTCCCCAAATGAATACCACAAAATTCATCATTCAGGGCCCTACTTTATCAGGAGGGAATGTGAAAATTGTGGGAATATAGCAGCTGATATTTAGGGCTCAGGGTGGGGGAAGTGTCTAGTTTTAAGGTGTGCAGCTTTAGCCATGTCCTGTCCACCTTACCCAGTGTGCCTTGGCCTGGAAATTTCATTTTTTGAGCATCTTTCCTGAGAAAAGACACAGGGTGTTTTCTAAGCATCCCATGGACATGGCCTGCAGCATCTTTGTGTGTCCCTTATCCAGGGACAAGTAGGGGCTCTGCTGGTCCTGCACTGGCTGCCCTGGGTGCTATGTCTCCCACACCCCTATTTCCTTTTAATCTTTTCTCCTTTTTGTGTCCCACATCCTCTTTGTTCCCAGAAGCCTTCTGTCTCCCCAATTTTTTACCATTCACTGCTTTTTCCTGCCTACGCCTCTTTTATGACAAAGCCTTACCTTAGCTAAACAGTGTCTCTCCTTGTGATCTGGGCCATTTCCCCCTAGGCCACAACTGGGCCTGGGTCTTGACAGTCCTAATTTTCATGGGTCTAGAGATTCTTCCTCTCCACCTGTCCATTCCTTCCCTTCTTGGACACAAACTAAAATGTTTGTGCTTGCCAAATAGCTTCTGATGGTCTTTGTAGAGAGGGAGCCCTCCTGGGTTGCTCTACCAGGCTTTCATCGCTTTTGCACAGAAAATTAGTTGCCAGTGGTCCTGCCAGGTGAATGGAAAGTCTTTAGTCAGGCTGGAAGGCCACCCAATCAGTCAGATGTTTTGGTAGCCTTTACTGGAGGGCTGGCTAGGTTGCTGGAGAGGCATACTAGGTGGGAAGTGCCCATCTGTTGGCTTCAGGCAGGCCATCTCCTCATTCACATTTTCAGGATCTTCCTGCTTGGCTTGTAATTGGGGTGGGGGTGGCCTGAGCTTTACTGAGGTCACACTGTATTGTTCCATTTGTGTGCCTCTCTCCTACCTGGAACTGCACTTGTGTCTAGTAGTGGGGGCTAGGGACTAGATGAGGAGATTTCTGTCTTTGACAGAAGAATAGGACCTAGGGAGGCAGACTCCATTGAGGCTGGAACTTCTGGAACTTCCCACATGTTCCTCAAAGAGCTACACTGGGGTTCTGGAGCCCAGCTGGGACAGGCAGAGGCGGAATTGCCTCCTCACTCCAGACCTTTTCCATGGCCACTTGACCCATGGCCTTCTGCTTGTTCACTTCTCATTTTTAGTAGTCCAGGGTCTGAGGGATGGTGGCCCAAGGTGCCATTTTATACGCAAGCTTTATGTCTTTTGTAAGCCCAGCCTGAGTCTCTTGAGGAAGACTCTTTGGTTTGATTTTTCTTCCCCTTCAGTGTTGGGGGGATTCAGATAGGGAAAGGGCTTTTTGTGAGGATTCCAACTTCTGAACTTCCTCTCTGGCCCTCACCTCCAGCTGGGGTGCAAGCTGGGGTCGGGGGTAGGAAGGGGCGGAGCAGGAACCAGCGGGGGTGGAGGGGGGTGTTGCAGAGGGGCTGGCGCCAGGAATGCTGCTTGCGCCTTGCAGAAGGGCAGAACATCAGGCAGGAAGTCATGTGCTGTTCTATAAGAATTTCTGATATTTCATCATTTATTTTTTCATTAATTTTCATCCTAAAATAGTGCATTAAAATTTTACTTATCTTGGTTACTGAGTCTTTTAGCATTTACTTAAATTTTGTGCCTAGTCCCTACCTGGCCTCCTCTTCCTCTCCCAGGGCCTTGAGTCCCCCTGGTCCTCTATGGAATTGAGGCTGGGACAAAGAGGCTTCTGCTCCTCTCCTCCTCCACAACCCCCGCTGGCGGCGCTGGGGACAGGGAACTGCGGCTGTTCCGGCTGCTGGGGCTCTGGGCACCGCCAGGCGTGCGGCCCACTCGCCAGGGCCCGTGGGGCGACACGCCGCCCTCTTGTGGGCACCTGAGGGCGCAGCCTGGGAGCCGCGGAGCCTGCCCGCGCGGGTGCCTGCGCTTCCGGGTCTCCCTCCCCTCCCGTGGCGCTCCAGGCAAACCCGGAGGGCAGCGGGAGATTGCAGAGAAGTGGGTGGAAGTGGAGAGCCGGGAGCCCAGGCACACACAGATTCCAGATGGGGGTTCTCCATGAGCAGGGTCTGGATGACGAAGCCTTCCTCATCCTACCCCAGACTTTGTGTTTGTGCATTCTTGTGTAGTCTGCCTTCATTTAAAAATCTGTCTAGAGTCTCTAAATGCCCAGTGGGCTCACCTGGAGAGGGTGTGGACAGCGGAGACAGCGCCTGTTTCCAGCAGCGAATGCTTGGCCGGGGCGCCCATAGGGAGGGATGCGGGGTGGGGGGTCGGTCCTAAGACCTCCTCCCCCCATGCCCATGCTTCCCACCATCTCCTCTGTGCGTGACACTATCGGATACATTTTTTCATCAAGTGGTATATATAAAATGTCTATGGATACTGGCAATTTGTTTTCCAGAAAGCTAGCACAAATTATATATATATATATATATATATATATATATATATATATATATATATATATATATAAACGCTTACTTTCTCCCACCCGCACCGAAGTTTATCAAACTTCACTACTTTGGCTAGTTTGATAAGTGAAAAAAACCCGCTATCTTCACAGTTATGTTGATTTGAAGCGTTTGTGTTCTGGTCTCTCTGAGCAGTGGCTGCTCCATCTTGGACCTCAGTTTCTCATCTGTAGGATGAGGACAGTAATGGTCCTTGCCTGATTAGTCGGATTTGAGGATTTGAGCATCCTACATGTAAAGTGCTAGCACAGTTTGCGGCTTAAAATGAAGGTTAAGTAAATGTTAGTTATTAACTAACGTGTTTATGACTATTTGAATTTTTTGGTTTATGATCTACCTGTTCATACTGATTTCCCATTTCCCCCCTGTTTTTTTTAATTGATTGGTTAGAGCTCTTTATATATTAATAACATATGTTTCTTTTTTCATATATATTACAAGTGTTTTTTTATTCTGATATTTCATTTGTCTCCTGCTTTCTCAGACCCTGGCTCTAAACTTGTCCTTCTCAGAAATATAGCGCATTTTATTAAATTTTATTTATTTATTTTTGAGACAGAGTCTCTTGTAAGAGATAAGCACCCCTTGCTCAGACATGGCAGTTCCCTTCAATGTGCTCCCCCAGGAGACTGATTCTGAGGAAGATTTCTTTGAAGATCAGCTTCTGTACCTGCCTATAGATATGCAGAAATATTCAGAAAGACTCTCGTGGTTAGAAATTCTGGAGAATCAGCCAGGGTGTAGCTGGGGCTAATATGCCTGTCTTCTCCCTTCATTAACATTATAATCTCTAGTTTCGGTTTGGGCTGGCAGGAACAGTCAGTCAGTCTACCTTATGCGTTTACTCTAAACAAGATCAATTGTATATGTGTTTCTCAGCCTTCACACTGAATTATAATCTTTTTTTTTTTTTTTTTTTTTTTTGAGACGGAGCCTCAAGCTATCCCCCTGGGTAGAGTGCCATGGCATCACAGCTCACAACAACCTCCAACTCCTGGGCTCAAGTGAGTCTCCTGCCTCCGCCTCCCAAGTAGCTGGGACTACAGGCGCCCACCACAACGCCCAGCCATTTTTTGTTGCAGCCATTATTGTTGTTTGGCGGGCCCGGGCTGGGGATTCGAACCCGCCACCTTAGGTGTATGTGGCTGGCGCCTTAGCCACTTGAGCCACAGGCACCGAGCCCTGAATTATAATCTTAATGGTAACTACCTAATGTTACTTCACTTCTTTGTATCTGTGTTAAATTCTTACTGAATGTTTAAAAGTACATAAGATAATCAGTAAAGTTAAGCCGGCCGCTGACCAGAGCAAGTCTCGGCCTTCATTCAAATCAATCATCCCGTTTGCAGTTTCTTTTCCCTGCGTCTTTCAGTCTCTGTAGAGTGCAGTGGTGTTGCAGCTCACAGCAACCTCAAACTCTTGGGCTTAAGCGATTCTCTTGCCTTAGCCTCCCAAGTAGCTGGGACTACAGGCGCCCACCACAATGCCTGGCTATTTTTCTTGTTGTTGCAGTTGTTATTGTTATTTAGCAGGCCCAGGCTGGACTTGAACCCGCCAGACTCAGTGTATGTGGCTGGTGCTGTACTTACTGAGCTACAGGTGCTGAGCCAGAAATACAGCATTTTAAAGCTTACAGAGTCTCTGTCCTTTCCTTCTCATGATATCAACCAGGGAGGCTAATGCCTTTTTCAGTGAAGGAGAAGCCTGGCCCAGAGAGGGTAAGCAACTTGCCTACAACACACAGGGCCCCAGAGGCTGGTTTAGGTCATGAAATGAAGGGTCTAGGCTTCTAGTGTGGCCTTCTCAGCTCTTAGAGAAGGTAGTCAAGGTGCAGGGAGGAGAAAGTCAAGGCCATTAAGAGAGCCAGCTTCACCTTGTTTCCCTCTCAGAACCCAAGAGCCTGGACTCCTTTTTTTCTGATAAACGTTGACCATTCTTTCCTGATAAGCCATGGGAAGGAAGAATGCAAGTAAACCTGTCAGCTGGGGGACCCCCTGTTTGGATGGTCTGGGAAGGGAGTGGGGAGAGAGATGCGTGCATGTATGTTTAGGTCAAGGTATCCAGCAGGTGAGCTTAGAGCAATACTTTATCCTGGTTAAGCCATATAGTCAGGTCTCAGTCGGTCCTTTCCTGGTTTCATCGGCTTTGAAGTTTTTTTTGAGACAGAGTCTTACTTTGTCACCCTCCATAGAGTGCTGTGATGTCATAGCTCACAGCACCCTCCAATTCTTGGGTTCAAGTAATTCTCTTGCCTCAGCCTCCAAAGTAGCTGGGACCATAGGTACCCACCACAATGCCTGCCTATTGTTAGAGACGGGGGTCTCGCTCTTGCTCAGGCTGGTCTCGAACCCATGAGCTTGGGGCAATCCACCCACCTTGGCCTCCCAGAGTGCTAGGATTACAGGCGTGAGCTACTGCCCCCAGCCTGCTTTGAAGAGATTTTAATAATAAAATCAACCATTTGATTTTTTTTCACTAACAGTTTCTTTTGATTTGCTGGCTATGCATTATGCTGGGAGAGCCTCAAAGTTCGCATGTGTATGCTTGTGTGTCTAAGGATGTCTCCTAACCCAATGTGCTTGTGAGAGAGAACCCAGACCAGGCATCCAGAGCCCTGGCTCAAGTGTGCCTGTCATAATTACTGCTAGATGACACTAGTTAGGTGCTATCACCTCTCTGGGCTTAGTCCCGTTGTAAAACAAGTGGCAAGCCTGCTGCCCCGGCCTTGCTGGGTATTGGTGTGGCTGAAGTGAGGGGATGAGGCAGGTGCGGAGGGCTCCATAAAGGGTGGAGTGACTAGCACATGTCCCCTTAGGTCTCCTTTGTCTTGGGTTAAGCCCAAGGACTGGTTCCTTCTCTCTCCTCAGATGTGTGGCTCCTGGGAACCCTGCTTGTCTTGGCCCTTCTGGTGAGGGGGTGCCATGCAGACCACTATACCCTACCACCCCAAAGGACTCCCTAAACCTCAGAGTAAGAGGCTGGACCAGAACACTTGCCTTTGGGCCAGAGGGTATCTGACCATGGCTTCCTGGGTTCATTTCATAGTGTGAACAGCAACTGAGAGATGTTTGAGCCTCCTTCTTAAAGACATGGAGGCTCTGAGACCCACAAGGCAGAGAGTATCCTGACATCACGGACAAGTTTGTGAAGTCCACAGGTGGTAGGATGGAGCTAGTTGTCAGGAGCAGGGATAGGTTTGTACATTTGCTACCTTACATATGGTCCAGGGACTCAGCATCACTGGGTAACTGATAGAAGTAAGGAATCTCAGCCCACCCCTGGGCCCCTGCATCAGAACCTGCATCTTAACAAGATCGCTGGGTGATTCATGATGAGAGACAGTGCCGTTCACCTCCACTTTGGAGAAAGGAGGAGGTGCTCAGATCAGAGTTTCTAGTGTCTTGACAGCAGAGACACTTTGAGAATCTCATGAGTATTAAAATTTTCTCCCCAGAAAAGCACACAACACACTGACTACCCCTCTGTGTCCAGTTCAGAGGAAGACCATCTTGAACCATCCCTGAGTCCCAGAGGACAGGACCTCAGAACCCACAATGCTGGGCTATTTTTTTGTTGTAGTTGTCATTGCTGTCCAGCAGGCCCAGGCCGGGATCGAACCCGCCACCCTTGGTGTATGTGGCTGGCGCTGTCTATTTACCCTTATTTTAAATAATAAGCAACACAACTCAGTGACAATCTATTAAAACACTTCTAATTCAAAAGTAAATTTCCTAAATCAATCTTCCTAAAGCAAAGAACACAATAACCCTTATTATAAATAATAATCAGCACAACTCAGTGACAATCTATTATAACGTTTTCAGCTCAAAAGTTAATTCCTAAACTATTCAACATGGCATCTTTAGGGTGGGAGCTAAATTTACAAAATGGTAAGAATGATAGACAGGAGGTGACCAGAGCAGCTGTGTCATGTTGCCCCAGCCTGATAGACCCTATCTTATTCTCACTACATATGCTTTCATATGAGCAGGAGCAGTGGAGGCCTCCAGAGCTACCTGGCCAGCTTAGTGGGCTCGCAGAAATCACTTCCACTATTGGAGCCGTACTTTGCATAGCTGTAAAATTAGAACACTATGTCCTATTATGAAGGTTTAGTTTGAGTAAGTGCCTGACACATAATAGTAGGTGCCCAATCCGTGTGTTTGTGTGTGTGTTTGTTCCTTAAGTAGCCCCTCTGCTACCTGGTGGAGACGGCATGGGTTGGGGGTGGGGTTGGGCTCCGGTCCCAGGCAGAAGATGACCCTTTTGGATGAGCCGTGGTCTAATTAGGACTTTTTCTGGAGCTTGCAGCAAGTCCCTAAAGCTCCCAGGTGAGGGGGCCAGTGAGCAGGCCTGTCGAGGAGCCTGGCTGGCAGCTTTCCTCCTTGGTGGCTCAGGTTCCATGATAATGATCGTTATTGTCATCATAATTCACACTGAGTGTTTGTTCCATGCCAGGCACCTTTTATACTTATCTTCTTTCAGCTCTTAACAGCCTACAGGGCAGGTACCATCATCACCTCCATCTAGGGAGGGGGAAATGCTGTACGTGGCACAGTGAGCAAGTAGGGTGACTGGTTCTGGGGCCCACATATATAACCAGGAGTTGTACAGCCTTTTTGCAGTAAATCATACAAAAGGCCCAGCGGCGTAGGGCCTCCCTCCATGCGCCACCTAGCATGGCCTCAGAGTCAGCAGTCACATCATAGGGGACATTCAGGAGCTGTCACCCAAGTAACTTTCCTCCTTGCTGTTCCCTGGCCTGCCTTCCATGCCTTCAGAAGCCTGCTCCAGCCGTGTTACCTCTTGGTTCCGGGAAATAGCTCTCTGCTCAATCTCATTCCTTCATTCATTCAGTTGGTCAGCAAACACTGGCTGAGGCCCACTCTATGCTTTACACTGTGCTAAGGAAAACATGGACCAAAAGACCTCATTTCTGTCTTCATGCAGAGCAGACAACGAACGACCAACAAATGTACAGGCTGGGAACTATGGAGGGGCCGAGGTGGGAGCAGGTGAGGTTACCTGGGAGCTGGAAGTCAGGGAGATGGTCCTGGGAGGCTGAACATCTAATACTCACCACCACCTGCTGAGCGGCTGGCCCAGTGGGCAGGGTGGTGCATAATCCAGCCTGAGCAGGGTGGTTGGAAGGACAGGAAGAGCTTGGGGTGGGGGAGCATAGACAGGCCAGAAGCCTGATCTTGCCTTGTGGCTAAAGGCAGTCCTGGAAGGGTTCAGCTGGGGGGGGACTGGAATCAAGATGGGGTGTTTAGAAAGACAATGATCATCATCTTGAGGCAGAGGAGAAAGGAGAGAGAGCAGAACAGGAAGAGCTGGGAGAAAGTTGTGGTGACTCACTCAGCATGAGTGACACGCACATGAGGAGAGGGAAGGAGTGAGACGGAAGAGAGACAGAGACTCAGAGAGAGATGGAGAGAGATAGGGAAAGAGAAAGGACCAGAGAAGAGAGACAGAGAGAGGAAGAGACGGAGACACAGGGAGAGATAGAGAAGGGAGACCGGGAGAGAGAGAGAGAGACAGAATGGAGAGAGAGAGAATGAGAGTGAAATCTTGCATCAGCAGCCCTGGGCCCCACCCCAGTGAGACAGAGCCATGTCACTTGCTGACATGAAGCCGGAGGTGCCACCAAGGAGGACAGACATAGTAGTTTCCCTTAGCATCTGAGTCCTTGGTGCCTGTGGCACTTTCTTCATTCTTTCTTAAAGGAGTTTTAGTCTAAAACCTGTACCCTGGTTTCCAGTGCCCCATTTTGAACTTTTCTTGCCCATTTCTTGCTATGCTGGTAAAGAGGAAACACCGAGTTTCACCCTCCTCCCTCCCTCCCGTCCCCCTGCCGCAAGCCCTCTCATCTAATTATGTGCTTGTTTAGAAGTTCCAGAGACTGAGTCTCTCAACAGTCCAGACCCCCACCAGGAGATTACCTCAGAGCTGCAGTTAATCTATAGGTAAACAGCCCTCAGGATGACCCAGCCCGTTCACCAGGTGGAGCAATAATTTAAGATAGTCATGGGGACAGGTCACACTGACCAGCACCTCCTAGCCACTCCTGCATGCCCTGCATACATTCCCCTGTAAACTCCTAACTTCCAAGACTGCGAAATGGTTTCTTTGAGGCAGGAGCCTTGGCTATTTCCCTGCTGCTAGTTCGGGAATAAATTCACTTTTCTCTCTCTACTCTTCATCCTTGTTATTAGCTTTTGCCAGCAGCCAGCAGAAAGCCTATGCATGGTTCTATTAGGACTTATCTCCTCAGTGTAGGGACACCGTCTCTGCTGTGTCTATGTTCCCACATTACGTGTATCTAGGATCAGAAAACACAAGATTCTCAAGCAGTGTTTGGTTAAAACAACAAATGTCAGTGTCCTTGTCTGGAGTCTCTGCCAGGCTAAATGCCCAGGTATGGAGCCTTTGACCACAATCAGGAAGGTCTGGACTTGGGAAGGAGACACTGACTGACAGGTTGGAGCTCGTGGAAGCCCCCTAGACAGAAGCTTGTGGCTGAGAGACGTCCTGTGTCCCAGCAGATGTAGGAATTCCCCATGGGGTGGCAGCTTCAGGAGTCTCGGTTCCATCTGGTACCCTTTAAAAGACAGGGAGTACTGGGGTTGGAGGGTGTGGCCCTGTGCATGACCAGTATATCCACACATGTTCCTTGAAGGATTAGTGGAGCAGAGTAACATGCTTGGTTTTCAAAAGGCGTCCCTGACATTGTGGGGGCAATCAGATACAAGCAGAGAGGTTAGCAATGTTCTCCCAAGCTACAGAACAAGAAGTTTCTGGATCCTCCATATATGTTTTTCTACTGCTAACTAATGACTTACCACAAATTTAGCATCTTAAAATAATACCTATTAGCTATCTCACTGTCTTTGTTGGGGAGAAGGAGGTCAGGCATGGCCCAGCCGGTTTCTCTGAAACCAAGGTGTTGGCCACTAGACCCCTGACTAGGGAAGCATCTAAGCTCCCTCAGGTTATTGGTAGATTAATTTCCTTGTGCCTGCAGAAGTCACGGCAGCTTGCTTCTTCAAGGCCAACAGGAGAATCTCTGACTTCTTCAAATCTCTCCCTTCAAGGAAGTTTCTCTTTTCTTTCTTTCTCTTTTTCTTTTCTTCTTTCCTTCCTTCCTTCCTTCCTTCCTTCCTTCCTTCCTTCCTTCCTTCCTTCCTTCCTTCCTTCCTTCCTTCCTTCCTTCCTTCCTTCCTTCCTTCTTTCTCTCTCTCCTTCCTTCCTTCCCTCTTTCCCTCTCTCTCTCCTTCCTTCCTTCCCTCTTTCCCTCTCTCTCTCCTTCCTTCTTCCTTCCTTCTTTTCTCTCTCTCTCTCTGTCACCCTGGATAGTGTGCTGTGGCATCACAGCTCACAGCAACCTCAAACTCTTGGGAGTGATTCTTTTGCTTCAGCCTCCCAAGTAGTCTTCTTTCTTCTTTTAATCAGCCTCCCAAGTAGTCTTCTTTCTTCTTTTAAAGGTCTCATGGAATTGGATACCTTGATTATATCTTTTAAGTCCCTTCAGCTTAGCCATATTGTATTGGTTAGAAGTCACAGGTTGTGCTCACACTTAAGGGGAAGGAATTATGCAAAGGAGAGACTCATGGGGGCCACTCTTCAGTGGGGGTATGCTGCCATGTTCTGCCACGTTCTGCCACAATGGGGGACCAGTGGACACCTCGCTGGAGTAATACATCAGAGGGAGCAGGAGGAGTCAACTCCAGCCTTTGGAAGACTTAACTTTCCCCTTGAACTTGCAAATTTATATGCCGTGGGTCTCATTTATTAATATCTGATTTTATCCTTTCCTTCTATATTTCATCATTTTTAAGTTTCCTAGGCCCACAATATTTTCCATGAGTGTTAAGAAGTGAAATTTCAGTTTTCAGTGGTGAAGCCATCAGATTCTTTTTGACCCTGGTGAAAGACATCTCAGCTAAGAGAAGAAAATGTTGCCTCTTTCCTATAATTGGGAAATGTAGGAGGAAAGGGAAAATTTTTTTCCCCTTGCTTCCTAACATCATCCTTACAAATGTTATTTCTAATCAAGGAGTTTTATTAGACACGTGGACTTCAAAGATGGTTGTCATGTTGGACGGAGTAACCCTTAATCTCTTAAAGGCTTGGAATTGTGATTGGTCGTCTAACAATTTTTTTGTTTCCTGTGGTCTTACAAAATTTTAAACTGAATTGGATTGAAATCAGCATCACTTTTCTGAGATGTATCACTATTTGTGAGCTTTATTTATGAAGCCCAAATGATTCATTTCTACTTCCCATTTCTTCCATCTGCATTAGGAAAAAGACCATAGTAGAATCTCCACTTCAGTTGAATTTCTTATTTAAACAAAGTGTTTGAGATGTGGAAATACTTCCTTACCACTGTGCTGTTGGGACTAGGGGAGGTTTGGGGCCCTCACTGTTTATCACTACAAGGGCTTCCTCAGCTCTGCTGGTCACCACCTGCCCACCCAGGTCCATGTGCTACGCAGGTGCGTGGTCTCCTTGATTACTTTGTGTGAGAGTATTGTCTGTTACTTGTGGGGATCCTGACTGATAGACCTTCAAAAATACCCTTTGCATTTTGAAACAAACTTGGAATATTTAGTATTCTTTTTTATTGCTGACACAAATGAAAGCATACTTTGCACACTTGTCTGTATCATGCCTTCTTCATTTGGTAAAATATCTTATAGATGACTCCATATCTGAACATGCCGACTTATCCTTTTCTTTTTAATTTTCTTTTCTTTTTTTTTTTTAGACTAGCCAAGTGCAATAGTGAGAAGGGGGTAAAGAGTAGAACAAGGAGTTCAATCTGTAACTGACTGTGAACAATCAAGTGAGATAACTCTACCTTTGGACCAGCCATCCTTTTCTTCTTAAAGGCTGTGCATTATGGATCTATTAAAAGGCTATTGTTTATTTGACCTGACCCCTTTTGTTAGTTGGGGAGACAAAAGTGACTCCATCTTAGGGCTAATCTGCCATGTTGGTTTCCGATTAGTCCCCGGTCTGGGAATGCCTCCTGATTCCTACTTTGTTTACTATCCTTAGAGTAAGAACATGGGTCAATCTTGCCATGTTATCACACGAATTATAGGCTTTGATACATACAATATTCTTGCCTATTCCAGAGGGTCACTTTTAATTGTCTTACTGGAGCATGTATATCTTTTCCTTGTAACCCATAAGCCTTGGGTCCCAGGAATACAAATGTGGTAATCTACCTGACTTGTGACTGCCTAAATCTCTGACTTTTTCAAGATAATATTCTTTGCTGACAGACTGGATTTGTCTGCCTCATTTTTTGGCTTCCTCAGCTCCTTCAGCATTTGGGGACTGCTTTGCATATGAGGCCTTTCCGTGGAACAATATGTACAGACAGATGATATTTCTAGATTTTTAGTTTTGGAAATAGGGCTGCAATAAGCATCTTTTGGCATATATCTTGCACACATTTGAGAGTATGTCTGTAGGATAGTTTTATTTCGATAAATATAAATATAGAAGAGGTTGTGCCCACTTTGGCTTCAGTTTCAACATGTAAAGGGCTTGAAGTTGTCTTTCTAGTCTTGATCCCTATAGTAATTAATTAGAGTTGGAGCTACCAGTATGAATCCATGTTTAGCTTCATGTAAATACAGATGGTTAAACATAGCAATAGTTGTAGTTGTATGTAAATACCTCAGTTAGTATACATATATTTACTTACTTGCTCTGTCAGGCGGATAGGCCTACAAGCAACTGTACTCTACCAGCAACCAGTGTAACTAATCTAACGTCCAGATCTTGGTTTCTAGTACCAATAAAGAAACCAGAGTTCCTTGGGGACATGGCTGATTTTAGTGCTGGACCAAGAAATATACAAGATGAGCCTGGCATCTTTTAGTGTCAGAAAGTAAGGAAGTGCTTAAAGTAAATCCAAACCAAATAAAATACTAAGATGGGGAGTATTTCCTTTTTTTTTTTTTTTTTTTGAGACAGAGCCTCAAGCTATCCCCCTGGGTAGAGTGCCATGGCATCACAGCTCATAGCAACCTCCAACTCCTGGGCTCAAGCGAA
The DNA here is from genome assembly GCA_963574575.1 of Galagoides demidoff. Classification (NCBI taxonomy): domain Eukaryota; kingdom Metazoa; phylum Chordata; class Mammalia; order Primates; family Galagidae; genus Galagoides; species Galagoides demidoff. Next base: position 37 of record CAUYQV010170736.1, on the reverse strand, counting down.
TCTCCTGCCTCAGCCTCCCAAGTAGCTGGGACCACAG
>CAUYQV010170728.1:0-18295 GCA_963574575.1 Galagoides demidoff | reverse complement strand
GTCCCAGCTACTTGGGAGGCGGAGGCAGGAGACTCGCTTGAGCCCAGGAGTTGGAGGTTGCTATGAGCTGTGATGCCATGGCACTCTACCCAGGGGGATAGCTTGAGGCTCCATCTCAAAAAAAAAAAAAAAAAAAGACCTAGAACTTATTAACTTATTATATAGAGCTAGTATGGCTCTTTCACTCCTCTCCGAGTGAGCTGGTGCTCCCCGCCAGAATCTGCACATTTTATTACAGCCCATCGCTGCTGTTTGTCTTACATTATGTCCAAATTGTATGGTTGTTTTCTTTAGGAACCAAAATTGACTGGTAGAATCTTACTCTGTCATACCTGGAATTAGACTTGTCTGTTGTTTATTTTTTCATATTAAAAAAAGAGAGATGGCAAAAAAGACTTCGGTAGATTATAGAAAGCTTAAGTCTTCAGGTTTGGTGGATTATTGACTCTGAAATATGTGTATAGTCGAAACCAGATCCCCCGTGTATCCTGTATTTATGTGGCATTATTAGTTTGTTGTTATGCTATCGGCAGTGATAGAGAAGTAGCAGTACCATTTTTATTTCAAGTAAAACAAAATAAAGTGGAAGGTTGAACAGTACATTTGAAAGCTGAACTGGATGAATGGGTGTGCAGTCAATCAAGTTTGCAAACAATGTACGTAATAAATTTAGGCAGGTAAAAAAGACCTGTGGGTTATGCATAAGCACAATTCCGAGAAGTGGAATACAGTCTTTACAATGATTAGTTTAGAGAAAATTATATTTAAGAAAACTTTCACAGGTATTCAAATAAATGTTTCAACAAATCGCATCTGATATTTTTTATATTTTGATGCTTTAAACTCTTGGTGAAACCCAAGTTTCACAAAAAGCAATAGCTAAATTATATAAAGTAACAAAAATAGATCATGCTGAGACTAAAATGTGTTGTTTTCCCACATTGAACCAGTAGAAGATTTTTGTGGTTGTGGTTGGACTTTATTATTTTCCAGTGATAAGTATTTGAAAACTATTTTAAAGAGTTGAATTTGATCACGTACTGACAGGATCCTCCTATTTAATAAGCTGTTGCCTAGACTTGTCCTATCTCTTCACATATGAAATACTGCAGTCATTTGAGATCCTTCAAATCCTGCGAGCATTGAAGGGTTTAGATACACTGGGAAGAACACTTAGTCCCCTGGGAAGTCCCGGTAGGAAGGACAGACACACATCAGACGCTGGACCTGGAGTACAAGGCAGATACATCAGGACTCGTTGGAGAACTAGTTACTCACCCAGCACCTCCACTCCCAGAAAAAAAGGTGGGCGTGGGGGTGGGGTGGGGGAGGGAAGCCTACAGCCTTTAGGATGAGCCTTGAAAATCAATTAGTATTTCAGAGGAATTTTTATTTTTCTTTTAAACTGGAGGAACAAAATTTGAGTAAGTCTATTGCCCTTCAGGCTTGACCTCATTTTCCCTTAGTGATCCATCTCTCCAAAAGATTTTTCCCCCACATTTTAATAACGGCCATTTCCAGGAATCTGTGTCTCTTTGGTGATGACTGAACCAGTGGCTTTCAAACCTCGAACTCTTGTTCAAAAAGAAAGTTTCCTTGGGAGCCCCATATGTGAAACACACAACAGGTGAAGAGATTTCCGGCTGAGACGGGCCGGTCTTCAGAGCTCCCCTCCTTCCCACTTGCCCCAGGGTTCCTCCCCTCCACCTTCCTCCTCTCTTTTCCAGGGCTCTGCAGAACAGAGTTTGGTTTGAACTACTGTTCTTAATTTTCCTTACTACAGAAGTCATTTGAAAACACTGCACTCTCTTGGCCATGTGAAACAGCCCGTGTTTGTTAAGAGACCTACTTAAATGCCCACTCACCACCTGTGCCTCCGGTCGCCTGCAGGACCCGTGGCAGTCTGCACTGTTTCACAGGGACAGCACAGAGCTGAGGGCCCTTCCCTGAATAACAAGGAAATTTTTTTCTTTACCCAAGAAACCTTATCAGCAAATTGTAAAAAGGCAACAGAAAATCAAATCAGCAGGCATTCAGGTCAGCATTATATTGTTATTTAAAAAAAAATTGCTGTGGGTGCATAATGGTTGTGTATCTTTATAGGATGCATAGGATGTTTTGATACAGGCATACGATGTGAATTAATCATTATAATTGTATTTTAGAGGAATTGGGGTACCCGTCATCTCAGGTGTTTATTGCCATTTTTGCGTGTTAGGAACATTCCAGTTCCATTCTTACTTTAATATAGACTTTAACATATTTTTTGATGTAGTCACTTTGTTGTGCTGTCAGTTATTGTCCTGACTATCTAATTATATTTTTGCTCCCATTAACCCTCCCCACTTGCCCTTCCCCTCCCCACTACAGCTGTCCCGGCCTCCGTAACAATCACCCACTCTGTTTCCGTGAGATCAATTGTTTTAATATTTAGCTCCCACCTGTGAATGACAACACGTGAGATTTGGTTTTCTGTGCTTGGCTTATGTCACTTAACGTAATGTTCTCCAGTTCTATCCATGTTGCTGAAATGGCAGGATTTCACTCTTTTTTGTGGCTGTAGAATATGCCGCTGTGTATATGACCAGCAATTGATTCAGGCGTTCATCCATTGATTCCAAATCCCGGCTCTGGTGAACAGGGCAGTGCTGTATCTTTTCACTGTACTGAATCACTTTTCCATTTGTGAATTAATATGTACCTTTAAAAAATAGATCATCTTCACGTTGTCTTGCATCAGATAAGCCTCATGTGAATAAATCACTCTTGTGTGATGTAACGGTGCTCTTTTTGAATTATATTTTTGTGGCCTTTTTCTGGGTTCATCCATTTGACTGTTAAACTGGGGTAAGGATGTGTGGGCAGATGTTAAGAAGGGGCCTCCAAGTGTGGAATATCTTGGAGGCAGAGTGTAGGTGGTGAGGTAAGTGAAACACTTCCTGTTGTCTTTCCATTCCCACAGCCTCAGAGCAAAGAAATTAAGAAATTACTTTTGGTGCCAAGAAGGACTTCAGTTTCCCTTAGAGTAGAATTCTCTCCAGTGTCTGTTAAATCTTATAAGATACAATACCAGGGACCTTGAGGCTTAGGGATCTTTGAGAAATAAGAAACAGAGGGAAAATATCAGGGGAAACCGTGTGGCAGGCAGTTATCTGGACATCTTTCCATAAGAGTTCATTTCGTGGCTCCGGGCCCGCAGCTCAGTGGTTGTGGCGCTGGCCACATACACATGGGCTGGCAGGTTCAAACCCAGCCCAGGCTTGCTAAACAACAATGACAGCTACAACAACAACAAAAATAGACAGGTGTCGTGGCGGGTACCTGTAGTACCAGCTACTCAGGAGGCTGAGGCTTAAGCCAGGAGTTTGAGGTTGCTGTGAGCTGTGATGCCACGGCAGTCTACTGAGGTTGACATAGTGAGACTCTGTCTCAAAAAAAGAAAAAAGAGGAATTCATTTCAACAGTACTCTGGAGAAGTTCATAGTCACCAGAATTGACACTATTGGTGCTGGTCAGCATTGTCCTAAACTGAAGAAAGGGAGTAGAAGTATAGAGAAAGAAGAGAGAGTGTCCTAGTGATTGTTTCATTACAAAAAGAAAAATCCACTTGAGCGAACTTTGGCACAGATCAGAGGACTGTGGGTTAAATATGCCTAAGGGTGCACTGGAGCCCCCTGAGGGGGTGCAGGCTGGCCTCTCCACAGTGAGCCTTCCTCTGTTTCTCCCAGCTGCATGCTGGAATCTGGCTGCCCAGCCTGAGATACACTGCTTGTTTATACCAGTGTCACCAGCTCTCCTCGGTTCCCACTTCCAAATTCTCAAATGAGAGACTCTGATGGGGCTAGCTTCAGTCACGTGGTCCTTCAGGCCCCACCAGCTCTCTAACAGGAGTGGTGAGTAGAGGTGGATGGGAAGGTTTTTAAATGCAGACGTAACTGCTTGGTGGAACCTACCCTGTGGATAGATGGTTGTAGTGGGAGCTCTTGGAAATGGGCCTTTGGCTGGACAGATACCACGAAAGTTGTCTACTTTATGGAGAATTCCAGGGTAGGAAGTACCTGCCTCCTGCACACCTCCCAGTGAGCATTCAGTGCTGGGCAAAGGGCTCAGGCGAGGTGCACAGAGGGCCGGGGACTCTGCACCTGTCTCTCCTCCTCTCTACCCGGCCTCTCCTTTTCTTGTGACCTTTTCTCTGATAATGTCTGCTAAGCACATTTTATTCAGAGAGTTCCAGAGACTGTACTCCTAAAATCAGTCCTTCATTGAAGGTTTGTTGGATTGTGCCTGCCTCCTCTTCCTTTAACTTTGCTGCCACTAACCCCTCTTCCTGCATCCAAGGCAATAGACCCTTTTCTGAGAAGTGCCAGGAAGACGCCCGACTCCCCAGAAGCAGGTGCCTAAATGGGCTAGTTGAGCATCATTATAGGAGCATTTGGAATTTGGAGTGTGAACAAAGTTAGCTTGATGTATTTTTATGTCTTCATGCATGCACCCACATGTACATACATACACACACGTACATACATACCCCCCTGGGATAGATCGAAACCCTCCAAATCTAGTCTGTTTAGGGTCAAACCTTGGTTCTAGCTGAAAGAGAAGAATGCCGTCTTTGTCCATTTTCTGCTGCTGTAATAGAATACCACAGAAGAGGTCACTTATGAGCTATAGAAGTTTGTCAGAAGATGAGCTATGAGTTTAAAAAAAATAGTTTATTTGGGTCACGGCTCTAGAGGCTGGGAAGTCCAGGAGTATGATGCGAGCGTTTGGGCAAGGCCTTGTGCTGCATTATTGCATGGTGGGGCAGGGCGGAAGGTGGACATGATGAACCCATGAGACAGAGATTCAGAAGGAACTCATTCTTTTATCAAGAGCCCATCCTCATAACTAACCTTCTCCTTTGATAATAGCATTCATTCATTCTTGAGGACAGAGCCCTCATGGTCTAATCTCCTCTTAAGGGCCCCAGCTTTTATTACTATTATGTGGGGGGGTCCCCCCACATGAAATTTGGGGGACCACTCATCTTTTACCTACTGAGCACCCAGTGGCTTAGTCACCTCTTGGTCAGGTGGCAGTACTTGGACTTCTCTATCTCCCCAGCTATGTGGGACTTAGGGGAAACCTCATCAAAACCCTAGAAATTAATTCCCACCTAAGAAAGGTTGTGATATAGATTTGCTGTCGTCTTGAGCTCCAGTCACAAGTGGGGCACAGCACTTAGTGCCCTGATGCTTCCACTGGTTGACCCCATGCCCTTGCCCCATCCTCAGAATTAATAACAGAAGTCTCTAGGGCCCACCATCCTCTGCTTCAGGCAGCAGTTAAGCTTAGAGCTCAAATAGTAGTCACAGAAATGGTTTCAACAGGCTGTGCACTTTGAACCTTACCCAGAACTGGCAGAGGAGATGGGTTAAGATGGAAGGGGAGCATCTTTGAATTATTGGGCCCGCTCTAGTTGCTATGCACTTCTGCTCTTTCTCTAAGCAGGGGGAGGTAGCGCACGGTGGGGGCACGAGTGGGACTCCCGTCTCACTTATGCAGCATCAGAGCTCACTTTGCTTTTGTTTCCTTACTGGTCGGGTGGAGCTGATGTCAGCATTAAATGAGGTTTTGTTGCAGACTTCTTGGCACAGTGGCTGGGCCATGTTAAGTCCCCAGGAATATCTGTTAGCCTTTGTTGTCATTTATCAAATATCTATCAAGTACCAAAGCATGTGGTAGGCATGTTACCAACAGTCATTCTAAACCTCAACAACCGTCCTGAGAAACCAATCTTGACAGTTTGGTTTGAGGAGATGGAATCTGATAGACGTGAAGTCTCATGTCCAAGGTGAACTGCCATGTGAATGAAGGTGCCAGAATCAAACCAGGTCAGTGTGGCTGCAACGCCTGTGCTATCGCTGTGGTTTCAGGAGCAAACAGTATGTGAGCAGACATCCTTCTGTGTAAATGGGACCAGAGCCATCAGGCTAACCAACTGCCCACTCCACACAGTTCAGGGTAATTCCTATCCACTGAGTAAACAGGCCGTTCTGGGCAAGAATTCCCTGTGTCAACTTGCCTGTTCTAGGAATTCTCAGTATATACATTGGAGCCCAACCAAAAATTCAGTATGAGACTTGTCTTTCTTGAGATCTACTCTGAGAGGCTTGGCTAATAATCAACTAAAGGACCTTTCACCTAGGGAACCTCCCTTATATCTCCCAAAGGATGACTTTGGGGATGATTCTGCTACCCCTGAGTCCACATGTCTCCAGGGAGTCAGGGAGTGTATCATGGGCTCCTTGCCATGTCACTCCTCTTGCCTGCCCCCGGGCCTGAATTAGCTCTCCCACCTTTGTTCTCAGGGTACCCCTGCATGCTTCTGAGAGAGCATCATGTCACGTAGCCTTTGCTCGTGACTTCCCACCAGGGGAAGTGCAGATATCCCCAGAATTTACCGTGCTTCCTAGAGCAACAGTAGTAACTACAGTATTATCACAGTTGACATTAAGTACTTACTGTATGCCTTTTGAAGTAGGTACTATTGTGATACTTACTTCAAGGGCAAAAAAACAAAAAAGAAGTTTGTTTGCTTCCAGAGTCCCAGAACCGTAGTGGTAGAACTGGGTATGAACCCAGGCAGTTAGAGTCTAGAACTGTACCTTTAACCAGTACTCTGTGATGCCTCCATGTAGGAGACGCTTAATTAATTAAGAATTGTAGATGGATACACATGTGAATGTAATTGCAGTGTTTTGAGAAGTGTGACATGACCTGTGACACATTAGATCTGTGCAGTAGTGAGCTACATGGTCATGGGGCTCTTCTGTCACTCTGCAGTTCCCCTCGCTGTGTGACTGCACAGGAGAGGCCGCATAGGCCGTGTTTGTAAGCATGTGTCAGAGAGGAGGGCAATGTCTGTTGTTGGGGCCAGCCGGCCTGTCTAACTGTCCCAGTGCGGGCCCCTGCGCTACCTCACTCGTGATCAACTCCCCTTAGGTGCCTGGGGGCAATTTATCTTAGCAGGAGAGAGTGAGAGAGAAACAGTCTTAGGAGGAGAGCAAATCATAGCAGTCTTCATAGAAGAGTGCCAAGCAGGTGCCCTCCAGCAAAAAAGTTAGAGTGAGCGAGTCTGTGAGAGAATGAATCTGGACTGACCTCTCCTGCAGCTACTTATGGAAGTGATCCTGTGGCTGTTTACACCACAGGGTGTGGAGACTGCCAAGCACTGAAGCTGGTGCTCTCGTGTTAGGAGAGCGAGTCCCTTCCCCATACCCCTATCACCAAGCTGTTAGCGAGACGTTATATCACAGGCGTCTCTTATAATTACAGAGCATTCAAAGCTTAACTCTCGCTTCTCCTGCCCTTGAATCATCTGGTCTCCTGCGTCTGTCCCTCCCACTGGGGAGCGTCACTTCTGACGCTAACCCTTTCTTAGTGTCATTTCTCTCAACTAGAAAGTAGGGGTAATAATGGCGCCCACCTCATATAGTAAACTTAGAATAAATGAAATAATGGAAGTAACCATTCCTAGAACACAGCACTTATCTAAAAAACATGAGCAAATCTTGTTTCTATTGTCAAAAATGTTGTTTTTAAAACTGCATGAGTGAGGGGCGGCACCCATGGCTCAAAGGAGTAAGGTGCCGGCCCCATAGACCAGAGGTGGTGGGTTCAAACCCGGCCCCAGCCAAAAACTGCAAAAGAAAAAAAAAAACTTTATGAGTGAGAGCCCTCCTTCCTATCAGTGGACAAGGGCTATTGAGCCAGTGTGAGGGATACTAAATAATGTGGCTGTCACCTGAAACCTAAAGTCATCAAACTCAGGACAAGAGATCTGTAAAACATTCCAAAACTAATGCAGCCCTCGTTGCAGTAGCCACATCCTAGGCCTGTGGTGTGCACTGTGTGGTTCAAGTAGATGGGCAGAGGCAGGAGAAGGGGTGTCCATGGTCAGTACCCGCCACCTGATGAGTGAGTGGTGGCTTCTGGGTGAGCAGTTGGTTCACACATCAAATGAACAGGACATAACATAGGCTGTTAGGTGATCACAAGAATTCTGAATACCTAACAGCCAACAAGAGCTGTGCCATATTGTTCAGTTGGCATTGAACTTGGCATGCGGTAGAGACTCATTCTTTCATTCAGCACTGTCTCTGAGCCAGGCACTCTTGTAGGCTCAGGGCATCACTAATGACTAAAACATTAACCTGAATACTCAGGTCCTTTTATATTTTGTATGCATCATCTCCACTAACAAGCGTCATCATAGCAATATTGCATGTAGATAATACCATGTCCATTTGATAGATGCGGGAGCTGAGCTTCAGAGAGGTTAACTACCTTGCCTCAGGCCTCATTATTGGAAAGTGGTGAAAGTAAAATTTGAATCTGGGTCTTTGTGATGCTCAAGTCTGTTCCTTAGCCTCAATATGATACAGCCTATCAAAGAAATAGCAAATGTGGAGATCGTATGTGTGTGCCCGTGCATGTTGAAGGTAATGTGTTCATTCAGAATTCTACCTAAATAGCTGTCATCGTGACTCGGCAATAGAACAATGTGGTCATCATCAGTTTGCAAAACAAGAGACATTTTGGTTGTGGCTTCTGTTCTTGAGCTCAATCTATCATTTTATTGCTTCTTATTAAAATCATCGTGTACTTGGCTGTCCTTAACAAAGAGAAGAACTTTTTTTTTTTTGCTTGTAGAAAGGTCTTTATTGGTGGGGGGAGGGAGGCTGAAGAGCAGCACCGAGGAGGAGAGAAGAGAGGGGAGAGAGATAAGGAGAGAGTGGGGAAGAGGAGAGAGAGAGTAGAGAAGAGCGAGGGGGAAGACGGGAGAAAGGGAGAAGGAAGGCAGGAGGAGGCGAGAGCAAAGAGAAGAACTTTTATGCTTCGGTTGCTGGCGAGGTGGAAGCCCTGGCATCCAGCAGCTCATCCCTGGGTGTGCTCATTCAGTAGCTCCTGGACAGGGAGTGTGAACCGTGCCAACCTGAACAACCACACTGGTGAGATGCCATACAAACTCAGAGGGCTGTGCTCAGACGTCAGCAACTTGGTACAGAAAGAGTGAAATGCTGGGATCCCTTCAGGGCTGTGGAAGTGGGTGCCCAGCCCTCGGGGGCTGCTGGTAACTCCTTTGTTTAGGACTCCTGTGCACTTCTTTTCCATGGATTGGGAAGGGGTTTCAGAGGCAGCATTTCAAATGCCAGGGAAAGGGAGAGGGACAGGGTATTTGCCCTGAAATGAGGCATAAAGAGCCCAAAAGTAATGCTTGTTCTGGATCGGGGCCTTGGTGGCCTTATTTTCTTACTAGGAGATGCCATTATTTCTAAGAAGCACAGTCACTTTTTTTTTGGTGGGGGGGGCAGGGGGAGACAGAGTCTTACTTTGTCACTCTCGGTAGAGTGCCATGGTGTCATAGCTCACAACAATGTCAAACTCTTGGGCTCAAGCAATTCTTTTGCCTCAGCCTCCTGAGTAGCTGGGACTATAGGCACCCACTACAACTCTGGGCTATTTTTTGGAGACAAGATCTCACTCCTACTGACTTACTTTGCTAGGATTGCAGGCGGGATCCACTACGCCTGGCCCACAACCACTTAGCTTTACGACTCTGCTCCTTCAGTCTTTCAGTTCAGAAGCTGCTCCATTGTCCTCTGATCCTGTCGACATAATTCCACAGTGCGAGGGCTGTGCAGTCAGGTGGGAAGGAGTTGTAGAGGAATATCAGGAGACCTAGATTCCAGCCCTGGCTCTGCCCCAGCCGGGGGAGGGGGACCTGAGTGAGTGCCTTCACTGCTCTGGGCTTCGCTCTTCTCTCCCGTGTAGCCACAGGAGTAGAACTGGATGCTGGTGTCTCCTGCATGCCCCTGGCTCTGACATGGTGAGATGGCCTCTGATACCTGCAGCCTTACCGTGTCTTCTTGGTTTCCACGCTCTGTATTCAAAACCACACTTTCTGCCTCATTAGGGCATCATTCCTTCTGTTGCTTTAGAGCCCACAGTGCTGTTGAGTATCTGATAGGTATTTGTCACGTTAGTGAACTAAGAGGAAATAATGACCGAATGCCGTGACAGTTAACATGCTGGTGTCACTTCCAGACTGGGGTTCTCTGTATTTCAGTGTGCATTGCTGGGAGGGCCGAGATAACTAGCATGGCGCTGGAATGGTGTGCACACACAGAAAACGGTTTCTAACTCCTATCGCTACTGCTGCTGCTATTGTAATTCTATGCCTTATTTTCTGTAAACACAAAATAGTGTGCATATGGTTTTGTAAGCACCTTTTCTCAATAATGAAGATTTTTTTCCATGCCACTAAATCTTCTCGGATTTTAATGGCTGCGTCCTTTTCTACTGCAGAGTTCACAGTAGTTTGTTTCACCAGTTCCTCACTCTTACACATTAAGTGTGTTCACGTTTCTGCATAGTATAAGCAACATGTCTAAATATTCTAATTTATTTTTGAAAGACAATGTATTGCTTTTGTAAAGGAAACATCTTTTCATCAAGAAATACTGGTCCTGTGGTACCATCTGTGGACCCTGCCTGCTTAAGCCAAAAGTGTAGAGAAGTCTGTGGGGGACGGTGGATAGAGAGGCTGGGGACACAGCAGGTTGGGTCACCACAGGCAGAAAGACAGTGATCACCATCAGTAACGTTGTCGTTAGCAGTTCTCCTAAATCCAAAGTGTGTCCCTGTCCCCTCTGGAATAGGACTAGGAGAAGATGTGAGGTCAGGGCGAATGGGGAGAGGACCCAGCTGGAGACTAGCGCCCTGGGCTTGAAGCTTCCCTCTGCTGTCTGGCCCTAGGCAAAGAGTGGGAATATTAGTAGTAATATTAATATCACAGATTTGGGAGATGAAAGCAGGGGAGGTTGTGAGCATATTAAGAAATATAGATACAAGATTGAAAGCTTGAAAGTCAGTATTGTAGAAAAGTAAGGTGTCGAGAACATGGGGTCACCGGTTCTTTGTTACTACTCATCTCTGGAACGTATCTACAGTCAACAGTGGGTTTTGAGAAAATCCTTCCTGTACCTACCCCCATTGTTAAGTGGGAGTGAAAGCAGAAATTCAATTCTTTACTATTTGCATGCTTTTTTTATTTTTAATCCTTGCCAGATGTAGACTGGCAGTGAGCCCAGAGAGTGAGCACTTTTGGATAGAGGTAGTTTTGTTCTTGTCTCCCTTCTAGACAAAGAATTTTTGAAGGAAAAGGAGAAGTTAGAAATGGAGTTAGCAGCTGTGCGGACCGCCAGTGAAGATCATCGGAGACACATCGAGATCCTGGACCAGGCTCTGAGCAACGCCCAGGCCAGGGTCATCAAGCTGGAAGAGGAGGTGAGGCCTGACAGCGGGGACTGGGGCAGGGGGGTGGGGGGCTGGGGGGGCGAGGTGCAGAGCCCAGACAGCCTCCACGCACTTTTCCTAACCCAGCTGCTTTATTCAGAGCCAATTCTAGGGAGTTGAAATGGGGAGGGATGTGGGAAATCTCCCAAATAAAAACGAATAAAAACAGAGTTTATCAGTCCCAGAGCCAGGCGAAGCATGAGAGGCGCACGTGAACACCATCAGCAAAGAGGTTCGGCCTCTCTCTGAAGCCCAACCTGCAGCTCACTGGGTGGCAGACGGTCAGGGCTGGAAATGCATGGAAGGACTGGAGACCACTGGTGCCTGCGGAGAAAAGGGACTGACAATCTTTAAAAAATAGTTCAAGTGCTGTGGCTTTTTGGATTCTCAAATGCATAGAAAAAGGCAAAAAGTCTTCTGATGGGGGGTGGGGGGAGGTGATGTTTAGCTGATCTGTCTCTAATTTCCAGAAGTCGGCATAACTGTGCAGCGACCCTCTCAATCCAGGAAGGTTAGATTCCACTCAAGCAGTATGGGTTTAGTAGTTTCTGATGAAATCAACCCTTTAGCTTGAGATTTGTGACGTAGACTTTCCTAGTAGGCCTGACTAAGGAGTTAGAATGACCATTTCTGAGGACCAGGCCAGGGTGTTGGGACTGTAGGTGTGGGGGAGACAAGGAGGAGAGGCAGACAGGTGTCCTCTGCCCGGCACCTCCCAGCTTCCTTGGTGGCAGCAGGTGCCTGTAAGTGGTGGGGGCTGAAGAAGCTTCACCAAGATGGTCTAGCTGAAAGGCTTCATTTGGTGATCGGCACACAGAAGGCAGTGCTGTTGTTAAGCTGACTGTTGCCCCTTCAGAAAACATGTCCTGCTGCCGTGTAACTCAGACGTCTCAGCAGACATCAGCTGCAAGGATAGAGCCACTGAAGAGGAAGATTGCTCAGGAGACAAAGATCTTGGCTGTTAGAAGCTTTTGAGCCCCACCAGTCCTGGGTAGAGACTACAGCATTGATGTCAGCTTGAGGATGCTGCAGCAGCCCACAGCACCTTCCCTGTCACCTGAAGGAACTCATTAAATGTGACAATGTTCACCCCGGAAGTGACCTCAGTACCTAAAGCCAGGAGGTCTGTCCTGAGGACGGGAGGCTTGGATCCTCTGAGACCACTCTCCATCTTCCATCGCCATGTGTGAGGCTAAGGGAGATAGGATTTTAAAAAATCTTTTAGTTTTAATATTTCCATTAAAGTAAGAGTTGCGTGAGCTCCTTGAAGATAGGTTCTTTATAATCACTATTATGGGGTCTTGCCACTACATTTATATGAAATCTTTGGTTGATTGAATGTAGCTTTTCCAAAATGTCTCGAGGGTCTGGCTTCCAGTATCAGTCCTTGTTCTTATTAAAGTTTCTTTTGAATGATTTGATTCAGTTCAGATACTCAGTGCCGGCCATAATTCACATGGTGGTTATGTGGTTAGCCATAAAGCCCAACTGCTGTAAATGAGGAGAATCCTGGCTGCCTGACCTGTCATCTGTGTGACCTTGAGCAAGTCACCTAACCTTGAAATTTTTTTCATTTCTTAAGTGGAGATACTACAGGGCTTCACCTCTAACAGTTATGGGGAGGATTAAATGAGATACTATGCACAAAGCACAGTGCTTGTCGTGGTAGTGCTCTGAAAGTGTCGGCTGATGCGAGGTCTGAGTACCTTATCAGGCACCCTCATTGAGCGGTACACCTTGCTAAGGTTGATGCAAAGATAAAGGAGACAGATTCAGGCCTTTAAGGATCTTGCAGTTACTTAGGGATAATGTTCATTCATTCATTTTAAGAAGTCTTGAATGGCTGCCAGATGCTGGGCACTTTTCCAGGCACTAGGGACACACTAGGGGCAAAACAGACAGATTTTCTGGCACTTATGTTCTGGTAGCTACACACTCAGAAAGCCAGATGCAGTGGAGGATGAAGTAAGTGGTATATGAATAGTCTGTGACACAATATTTGGTCAGATGACATTTCTAAGAAGCATAGAAACCTGCACTTAGTAGGTCCTCAAGTCTGTTAAATTGAATTGAGCAATCAAAGGGGCAGATGAAATTCAATTCTGAGGTAGTTATAGAAAAGTCTGAAAAATTCCTGCCTCCTCCTTGAGAGGTCAGAAGCGTCTCTGTTTTATCCAGTGGCTTCAGGTGGGACAGAAAATAGGCACAACCCACAGCAGTGCCACCTGCTAGGGCAGAAGCTGCTCTCAGTACCAAGCTCCTGAATCACTGGCATGTTCCAACTTGCCAGCACAGTCAAGGTTGAACTCGAGATGGAACCACCTGGAAGGCGTCTGCACACCAGGTGCAGAATGACAGGAAACAGTACCTGGTGTCTTCTCACCCAGGCCCAGAGCAAGTAAATACCTCAGCCTGAGTTTTGGCACCAGGCAATTCCCAGACAGTTAGAAATGTGCCCAGGATTTACGAACATGGGCCAAGCTCCTACTTGAAAGAAAACAGAGTCTGAGGGTAAGAGTTTGAAGTTGTTCATGATTCTAAGACTGCTCCTGATGTGACATTTACATAAAGTGTTTCAGCCTCAGTTTTTGTGTTGTTTGAGTATTCATTATGCCCTTCCTATCTCCTCAGGGCTCCCAACTCCTCCTCGTCTATAAAGGACTCAGATTTTAAGGAGAAAGTTATACCAGAAATGTCTATAATAATGTTTGTATTTATTCAAACATACATAAATGGGGCCACATGCATGATATAATACATTCATACATAAATTCATATTTATTGTAGAAAATTTGAAGTATACAGAAAAGAATAAAGAGTACAAGAAATTGCTATTTCATCATATAAATAAACATGGTTAATGCTTTAAGTATTACCTTCCAGTCTTTTATTCATGGATAAATAGGTAGCTAGCAGACAGACAGAAATTGTGATAATGTCCTATATACATTTTGGTTCTGGGTTTTTCATTTAACTTTGTAGAATAAGAATTTCTTCATGTTATTAAAAACTCTCTGTTAAGCTCATTTCCAAGGCCTTCAAATGCAGTAATTGTTAAGCTATAACCAAGCATTGAGCTCAAAGCTGTACAGGCCACCAAAAGCTGGTGCCCCAGTGGGGTCTTCAGTTCCAAACATCCGAGCCATTTGAGGTGCAGCTGATGGCCTCTGTACAAATCTTTTCACCCCAGCACACCTGCGGAATAGGAGGGGGTGGTGGAAGGTACATGCACCTGTAGTTTAAATGGGATCCCCAGGTAATCCAAGCGTCACCTCCACGCCAGCTTTGAGAATGATGGGGGTAAAGTCTGTGCTGTTTTCTCCTCTTACCAACACAGCTACGAGAGAAGCAAGCCTACGTGGAGAAGGTGGAGAAGCTGCAGCAGGCGCTGACCCAGCTGCAGTCTGCGTGTGAGAAGCGGGAGCAGATGGAGCGCAGGCTGCGGACCTGGCTGGAGAGGGAGCTGGATGCGCTGAGGGCCCAGCAGGTGCGGTCTGGGTGCAGGGGGCAGGGGTCAGACACGGTCATTCGGCAGACATGAGCCAGGCACTGTGGTGTGCAGAGGATGTAGAGGGAAACAGGGACTCCTGTCCTCAGTTAACCCCACAGTGACCAGTGCAGGAGTTGGGGCGTCCACTTGCTGTGGAGTGACAGATGTCCTCGCAGAGAGAAAGCAGTCACTGAGTTGGGGCGGTAGATAGGGGACTGTGGCTTTAGACACTCAACAGAAGAGGCCATTTGAGCTGGATTTTGAAAGGTGTGTTTCTTGTACATCAGGAGCAAGAATGTCAGAGGAGGAGGGCTGTGTGACAGCACAGCAAGCCCAGGGTTGTGGCGCAGCCAGACAGGGGAGGACGCCAAGGAGGAGGCCAGTGAGGAGTCAAAGGCCAGTTTGTGGAGGGCCTTTGATAAAGCTGAGGATGGGGCTTTCTCCTGTAGTCTACAGAGCACAGCAGCTGGGAGGCTTTTAAGCTGGAGAGAAGTATGGTGTAAGGCAGGGGTCCTCAAACTTTTTAAACAGGGGGCCAGTTCACTGTCCCTCAGACCTTTGGAGGGCCGGACTGCAGGCCCCAGGACGAGTCGGCTGCTGAGCAGGACAGGCAGTGGCGGCAAAAACACCCGGCAGGCTGGATAAATGTCCTAGGCAGGCTGCAGTTTGAGGATGCCTGGTAAGGGATGGGAAAGAATCCACTGGTGGTGTCAGAGCACTGTGGGAGGGTGGATATTAAAGTCAGAGACCAGACTGAGACTTCAGTGCACTCTCGGGTGCTCTGACCCTGGGAACCGATGAAGTACTGGAGGCAAGAGCTAAAAGGGGGTGAAATTAGCAGGGCATGATGATCAGTGGGTTTTCAGAGGTAAAGGAGAGGAAGGTGTTCAGGACCATCCCTGGGGAATAATATTGGTCATGAGCTCCCATCTCTCTGCCTTTCTTTCTCTGCTGATAATGTAACTTAGCTGTGAGTGCAGAGTAAAGCACCCTCTCCCAGGAGCGTGTGTGCCACAGCAAGCAGGGGGAAGACTGGCCAAAGGCTCCTGGCTCCAGACAGCCTGTCTGTCATCAGCCAGCATGATGGGCAGAGCCCTTTCTGCAGGTGATGAAGGGTGTGCTCTAAATTAGGATACCAGGGAAATGCTAGGCAGGGCTCCCAGGAATTTTCTACTGGATAGGGCATAGTGGTTGTGGGTGAAACACTTGAAAACACTTGAAGGCATGCATGGAGGCCAGCTCAGCCCTCTCACAGGGCAGGCCCATGCAGTTCGCTGTGGGTGTGTGCACTTGGCTGGGGAAGGAGGTATTAGTGCAATAGCCCAGAAAAACAAGAAACCCACCATCTGGGCTAACTTGATAGATCATAAGGAAGGGTGGGTCTGTCTCTGGACTTCTGATACCATATCCTTACAACCTGTGCCTCGTAAACTGGCACTGGAGTTCACCCTTCAGCTGTTCTCTGTCACTCAGTTCTTGAGATCTTAGCTTTCCCAGCTTTTGGGCAGGGCTTCCTGGGTCCAGGTACAGTGCTGGTAAATGGTAGACGCTTAACAAGTCTTTGGCTGAACAGATGGACACATCTCGATTCTTAGAGCAAAAAGAATGTTCTTTTCTAGTTAATAGGCCCCCGCAGCCTGAGGGTAGATTACATCTTTGCTCATCCGTTTTGAGAGCTGCGAAACCAGACTCAACTCCATCACCCATTTTGGGGCATATCAAGAAGAAGAAATGTGAATTTAGAATTATTGGGAAAATGTTTTAATTGCCCTAGAGGACCGTTCACACCCGTGCACACTCACCCGCATTTTTTCCTTAGACTGGCGAAAACAACCTTCTTGCTGTGTATGAAGGGGGCTGACAAATGACATGTTTGTGCACACTGGAGGACAGAAATTTCAGAATTGGGGCTCTCTGGGGAAATTACTCTGCTTGCATTTTGGATTTGACTTTGGAAGCTGATGGCAGACCCAGCCGTGTATGGCTCGCATGAGACTGAGGAGAGGGGAACAGACTCTAGAGTTAAACACAACCGTACTGCTTAGCCTCTCCTTAAAAACAGTATGACACTTGGGGTTTTTTCAACATGAGAAAAATGAGAATATTAATCCATCTCCTGCTCTATGAAGTACATGCAGGCATTTTCCTGTTGCTGTATGAACTCATCAAAAAGATAAATAGTAAAAAAAAAAAAAAGGATAAGTACAGGTTGAGTAACCCGTATCTGAAATGCTTGAGACAAGATGTATTTGGATATCGGTTTTTGTATTTGGGACCCTCAATCTGTAATTTTTGTCTTTAATGCTTGCTTATTTTAATTGTACCAATGAGCATGTATGATCTTATAATCAGAAAAGGAAAACATGTTATTACCAAAAAATGTGCCCCCAAATCTTGAGTTTCTACTGCCTCCATGTGACAGCTATCATAAAGGATAAAGTCTGGTCAGACTCGCGCCTGGAGCCCTTGGGCTGCTATGGAAGGCAGCTCTGCCTGCCTCACCCAGGATGACTCGGAGTTCACTCTAGAACAGAGTCACCTGAGGGACTCGGCCTCTCGGGGAAGGTGTCCAGGTCTCTCTGATTCCTCCTCATTCGTCCTCCAGCAGCTCGTGTGTCTACCTGTCCCTTCTTGGTACAGATGTGGGCAGCCTCGGGAAAGGCTTTCACACACCATGCCCTACCCTCCTCCTGTGCCCCGTTGTCAAAGAGGCATTTCTCTGACCCCTTTAGAAAGTACGCTGAGGTCACGCTGTCACAAAGCCCCTGGTCATCTCTACCCTCAACAAAACAGTAAGACCAACCACTCTGCCCCACCGCTTCCGTAGGGTATTAGTCTGAAGAGACTTGAAAGAGCAGCTAAGAGGACTTGTTGAATCACCCCACACAAAGGCTCTGCCCCTGGACTGAGGCCAGACAAGCTGAGTTTCCCCATTTAGCCCCCTCTAACAACACAGTCCCTGGGTGAGGTGCTGGGGACCTGTCCAGAAGTATGGGAACACGGGGATGAGGAGAGTGGCGTGGAGTCGTGTATGGTTTAGAGCATGGGCTCTAGGGTTAGACCTTCCAGGCTGACTCCTGCCTCCTCTTACTAGAAAAGCAGCTGCAGGTAAGTAATCTTTCTGAGCTTCCACTTGCCTATAAAGTGAGGCAGATAAATTATATTTACTTCATACTTGTAACCACAACCGAGAAGGTCTGTACAAAGAGCTTATCAGATGCCTTGCACTTACCAATGGATTAAGAAAGAGTAGCTCTCTCTGCTGTTCTTATTCTTGTCATTTACCCACAGAGTCATTGGAAGGCTTAGTGCAGTGGTTCTCAACCTTCTTTTTTTTTTTTTGAGACGGAGCCTCAAGCTATCCCCCTGGGTAGAGTGCCATGGCATCACAGCTCATAGCAACCTCCAACTCCTGGGCTCAAGCGAGTCTCCTGCCTCCGCCTCCCAAGTAGCTGGGACCACAGG
>CAUYQV010170726.1:0-15007 GCA_963574575.1 Galagoides demidoff | reverse complement strand
CCCCAAATCTGATGATTTCCATCTTAATTTCATCTTTGACCCAGCTATCATTCAGCCTAAAGTTATTTAGTTTCCATGAATTTGTTTAAGTATGAAGATTTCTGTTGCTGTTGAGTTCAATTTTTATTCCATGATGGTCTGAAAAGATACAAAGAATAATTTCTATTCTTTTTTTTTTTTTTTTGTTTTTTTTTTTTTTATTGGTTTGTGTGTACCTTGATGCCAACATGGGGTCCATTGGGCTGTTTCATATACAATTTGTAACATCTTCATCAAGCTGGTTAACATAACTTTCATATCATTTGGTTAATCATTGTATCAACACATTCACATTCTAGTTCTAGAAAAGTTCACTTGTACCCTTGTTAGACAGATAATTTCTATTCTTTTAAATTTGTTGATGTTAGACTTATGTCCTAAGATATGATCAATTTTGGAGGATGATACATGGACTGATGAGAACAGAAACTTCTCTGAAGATGATAGGCAAATGGCCAACAAACACATGAAAAAATGCTCATCTTTAATCATCAGAGAAATGCAAATAAAAACCACTTTGAGATATCATCTAGCCCCAGTAAGAATAGCCCACATTCCAAAGTCCCAAACCTATAGATGCTGGTGTGAATGTGGAGAAAAGGGAATACTTTTACACTGCTGGTAGGACTGCAAATTAATACAACCTTTATGAAAAGAAGTATGGAGAATCCTGAAGGAATTAAAAGTTGACCTTCCATTTGATCCAGCAATTCCATTACTAGGTATTTACACAGAAGAACAAAAATCATTTTACCACAAAGACATCTGCACCAGAATGTTTATTGCAGCCCAATTCATAATTGCCACATTGTGGAAGCAGCCCAAATGCCCATCAATCCATGAATTGATTAACAAATTGTGATACATGTATACTATGAAATACTATTCAGCCATTAAAAGAGGGAGACTTTACATCTTTTATGTTTACATGGATGGAGATGGAACATACCCTTCTTAGTAAAGTATTTCAAGAATGGAACAAAATGTATCCAACGTACTCATTACTATTAAGAAACCAATATACAAACACTTATACATTAATATGAATGATAAAACATAAATATAGTCTAGAAAGAGGGAAGGGAGAGGAAGGAGAGGGGAGGGGAGGGAGGATGGTGATTAGTGGGAGGAAGGAGGGCATTTGATGGTATCTCACCTAATGTGCACAATGTAAATGTACACTTCAGAATAACTAAGAGTAAATTATAAATACCTTACCTCACCCACACATAAAACAACAACAAAAAGAAGAATGTATCTTAGCATAGCAGGTCCTTGAGATGTGCCTCAGGGGAAAAAAAAGATTCCTTGGTCTGTAAGCTTGATAGATACTATACTCCCTCCTCATAGAAATTCACAGTGGACATTATGATGTTAAAGGTTCTGGATCAACCCTGTAGTAAAGAAACCTGCTTAACATTATTTAACCTAGCCCCTTAAACATTTAGTAGTGCCTATTACTATATTGGAAAATGTATTTTGGACAACTTTATCAGATAAATGGATAAAGACAACAATTTTAAAATACAACTAGCTTAAATCCTCAAAGAACCAGAGTAATTGCTACCCTCTGAAAGAAATCTAGTAAGATTCAGAGTAGATAAAAATAAATGTTTTATTCAATTGGAGGAAAAGGGCTATTGATGTAGTAAAGGGAATGAAATTTACAATGAGCAGTAGTAAGTTAAATATCAGGAAGAAGTAACACAAATTATTCAAGTGCCATCATTGCAGCGTTTCCTGAGAAGATATCAGTTGATTTTTCTCAAGTTTTCCCAGTACATTTGTTTCCTCCTTCTCATCAGTAGGTCTAAACACAAGACTAGAGTCCCACACTGTGGTACAGAACTGATTACAGTAAGCAGCCAGTCCTAAGAACAAAGAATAGGCCTTCCTTTTTCTCTGAGAAAGTTCTCATCTTTTAATAACTTACACTTTTGACTCAAGGAGGTGTAATTTGTGAGCCAAATATGGGTGTGTGCGTGTATGTGTGTATGTATGTGTGTGTGTGTGTATATATATATATACTCTGGCAACCAAACACACCAAAGTACCCTCATAGACAGAACTGCTCCACCAAACACACCAAAGTACCCTCATAGACAGACTTGCTCTTTGGCTGCACTTAGGTATTTATGCTCTTCCTTTTGGTAGGAAGCCATATCTCAGCTTATACTGGAAATACAAGCTATATAGGTTAGGGCAAGTAACCCATTCAATGGGTTATCCTGTAATCTCTGGAAAGAGGTGGGGGACCTAGAAACTCAAAGTGAAAGAGGAGTATAAATGCACGTAAACAGATCTTGATTACAAAAGCTCTTTGAAATTGGCTTATTTAGTCATTGTCATTGGCTAACATCTTTTGTATGCATAAACCCAGATTGGCAGGCCATCAAGTATTTTTTATTGAGTATTTCTGAATGTCTCATCCTCTCTGAATTCTCTTAGCATTTGACATTGTTACTTACTTTCTTCATCTTTTTCTTTTTTTCATTAAAAGTTTTTTTAAAAATTACTGTTAGAAGACCCTCTTTTTGAAGCTTTCTTATCCTTTAATGTGATGTCAGAGTCCCAATCTGTTTCTTCCCAACTCATTACTATGGCCATCCCTCAGTGATCAGCTCTTATCCCTCAAGGGTCTTATTTTCACACTCAAGGGTCCATTCTTTGCCATGATCTTAACTATCACATCTAAGCAGCACCAGATTCAAATCTAGAATGTTTCCTCCTAGTCCAGTTACAGCAACATTAAAAACTTTTGAAAGGAGATTCCCATACACAGGAATTTTTAAGTGTTGTTTCTTTATCCATTGCTCCACTGACTCTTCACAACAACTCTGTGAAACAGGTATCCTCATCCCAATTTATCAATGAGAAAACTGAAGCTCAGAGCGATCAAGTACCTTGTAGAAGATTCATTCAGCTACTGAGTAGCAGATCAAGGATTCAAAGCTAAGTCTAACTATCAATAAAAATTGTTCATTTTCTCTACTTCTCCTCATAATGTCCTTCACCAAAACACTGGCTTTCATCACATTAGTAAAGGATAACACAGTCCTAGGTGAAGTGTTTGGTCAAACCCCAGATAAGGATTGTGGGATAAAGGAGTAGAAAATGTGAGCCAAGTGAAATCTCAGATGTGCCACCTTCCCCTCTTCTCCATATCCATGTTAGCCTTACAGGCAGGCCAAATAGTAAGTCTCACATAGTGGAATGTGAGAGATGCTGGATAGGCCTACTTCCCTTCAAAACCTCATTCTAATTCCCTCCTTACCTCCACTTAGGTCCCTAAAGTTCCCTAAGTCTTTAATTCCTTCAGATTCCTATGGCCTCTCAAAGTGGAAATATACCTAGAAGAAACAATAATTGCTGACATGTAATCATTCAGAAATAAATTTATTAAGCACCATTTCTTAAGCAAATGGGATGATATAATAAAATCACTTATATTTGCTTAGCTCTCTAGAGTTACAGAGAGCCTTACCAGAGTCTGAAAAAGTTAAGGCTGAGATTATGATCTTATTTTTACAGATGATGAAATTGTGGCTCAAAGATTCTGAGTTCTGAGTGACTTATCCAGGGTGACACACATCAGTCACACTTTCACACCTAAGGATCAGACATGGTTCTTCTGATTTTCAGTACTGTCCTTTCTTTTCTATCACAGTAATTCAAAGGGTTTCACAGGTGGGAACTCAAGAGAAACATACATGAAGAATTAAATAACAATTAAAGACAATAGCACAAGTAGTCTTGGCATGGTGGTGCCTATAATCCTAGGACTCTGGGAGGCTAAGACAGGAAGATCCCTTGAGCTCAGGAGTTCAAGACCTGCCTTGAGAGAGCAAAACCCTGTCTCTTACAAAAACAGAAAAAATTAGCCAGGTGTGGTGGCTGGTGCCTATAATCCCAGTGACTGGAGCCCCGGAGTTTGAGGTTGCCGTGAGCTGATGGCACAGCACTCTAGCCAGGGCAACAGAGTAAGATGATATTTAAAAAAATAATAGGATAAGTAATGTCAAAAGGCAGTAAAAATGCCAAATGACTTATATAGACAATAATTATTTCAGGAGTAATGGGGAAATTTGCTGTAGGTAAACGTCAGCAGAGAAGGCCTCAGACAAGAAGTAAGACTTAGGCCTGGCCTTGAAAACTCGATAGAAAAATGACAGCCAGAGAAGAAAGGGAGGGCATTCCAGTATGGGGGACAGGAATAAAAAAGGTACAGAGGTGAGAAAGTGCAGGTCTTGTTTGGGGAGAGAATGAGAAGATCAATTTAGCTACGGAAGAGAGATTTGTATTAGGGAAGAATGGAAAATAAGATTTCAAAGACCCTCTTAAATTTCTGACTATAGGATTTTGGCTTGTCCTGTAGACAACAGGGAACTATGAAAGGGTTTTTAGTAAGAGAGTGAAACTCTGAAAGCAGTTCATGGGCAGATTAATTCAGCAATATGCATTGTAGAGGATGCATTCGAATGCAGAGAGACTAAAGGTAAAGAAGACCAGTTAGGAGTCTATGACAGTCGGTCAGGAATAAACTGACAAGAGCCAGTATTAGAAATGGTAGTACCAGGACAATAAAGGAAGGCCAATTGTTTGTTTGTTTGTTTGTTTGTTTTGATACAGAGTCTCAAGCTATCGCCCTGGGTAAAGTGCTGTGGCATCACAGCTCACAGCAACCTCTAACTCCTGGGCTCAAGCGAGTCTCCTGCCTCAGTCTCCCAAGTAGCTGGGACCACAGGCACCTGCCACAACACCTGGCTATTTTTGGTTGCAGCCATCATTGTTGTTTTGGCAGGCCCACGCTGGAATCAAACCCGCCACCTTAGGTGTATGTGGCTGGCACCTTAGCCACTTGAGCCACAGGTGCCAAGCCAGGAAGGCCAACTATAATTGGCAAGATGAAGAAAGGAATGTGAGAACCTGGTGAAATAGGAAGAAACAAGAATCAAACTTGCCTGAAAATTTTCAAGCCTATATGACTTGGGCAAAGATGCCATAAACAGAAATGAGCAAGACACGTAGGAGAACCGGTTCAGTGAGTTTACTGTTTTACATCTTAGAGTGGAAATAACAAGTAAAACTGCCCCAATAGGTAGTTGAATGTGTAGAGGAGGACCTTGGGAGAAGGTCAACCCTAGAACTGAGTTGGCATGGTGTAATGAGAAGAGCCTTGGGGGTCAGAAAGCCTAGGCTTTTATTCTCAGCCTGCTACTAATTAACTAAGTCCTGGGCAAGCCATTTCTCTAGACATGTTCCCTCCACTGTAAAGTGAGGGAGTTCTCAGGCTCTATATGACTTCTGAGGTACTTTCAAGGACTATAAATCAAAAGAATTGTATTCATCTGCATATATGTTCTTTCTAAAAGAAAATCTACAGCCTGATGGGGGAAGGGTATTAAATAATCTCCAAATGCTATGGACTCTGACAGAACTCAGGAACTCTACTTTTTTTAAAATTCATTATAGTTTACTTCACTTTTTAGCTTAAGCTTCTAGTAAATCATTAGCTTCATTGATTTTGGCTGCCATATAAGGAGATCCTCCTTTGTCTGGGTGATTTAAGAGCATAATTCGTCGATGAACATCTCTTATTTTCCCTTAATTGGCAGTAGGGCTTACACCTAGTATTAATGCTGCTTCCCATTTTGTCATTGTTCTGGAATAGCCACCACTAAAGGCAGATTTTGGCAGATTCTGAAAAACTTGTTTTATTTGAGGCTCCATATGCTTCATGGCTTGCAAAACATAACAACCTGCAAATCCTGCAGCAGCAATGGTTAGTCCAACTGCTACCACTGTACTGGCCATGGCTCTGGCTCAGCTCCCCCCATCCTCGGGGAAAGCAGATCATTCCAGCCAGGGGGTCGGGGCCACTGACTGTGCGCCTTCACCAGGGAGTGAAGCAGCCGCAGTCAGCACACACCAGGAACTCTATTAACTTAGGGAGTAAAAGAAAAAGAGAAGCCAGTGAAGGAGAAAGAGAGAAAGTAATCAGAGGGATAAAAGCAGGAGAAGAGAAATTCTAAATTGAGAGACTAAAATATGGAACTAAAATTAAAAGTAAATAAATGGGACAAATGTATCAAATACAACAATGGATAAATATACATTTAGATATATAAGAGTACCAATAAGATGCCAAAGAAGGATGCAAATTTTTACTACATGGGAAAGTATTCAATACCATCAGTAATCAAAGAAATGAAATATTAAAAATAATTTTCAACCTCCCAAAAATATTTCTTATAAATTCCAATGCTAAAACTGCAAGGGAACTGGAACACTCATATTTCATTGTGGTGTTGAAAATTTGTGTAGTCCTTTTGGAGATCATGATTCATAAAAACGTTCATTATCTTTGGTTTGGTAATCCCACTCCTGAGATTTTGTCCTAGAGACAAAATTACAAAGAAGAAAAAAGCCATATACACTAAGATGTTCAAAGCACCCCCAAAATTTGACAGTTACCTAAAAGTCTAATAATAGGGGAGGATACACAAATAAAATATAATCTACCGATGGATAATTTTATGTGGCCATTGAAATGATAAATATAGAAGACTATAGCAACAGGGAAAATATAATAAAAAAATTTTAAAAGTAGAATTTTAGAAGATACGTATACTCTCATTACACTTATATAAAATCTGTATATGTATGCAATCTGGCAAAGCATGAAGAATGGAAAAAATAATTTTTGAGACAGAGTCTTATTTTGTTGCCCCTTGGTAGAGTGTGTGGCATCACAGCTCACAGCAACCTCAAACTCTCAGGCTCATGCAATTTTCTTGTCTCAGACTCCCAATTAGCTGGGACTACAGGAGCCCACCACAATAACCGGCTATTATTATTATTTTTTTTTTTTTAGAGATGGGGTCTCATTTTTGCTCTGGCTGGTTTTGAACTCATGAGCTCAAGCAATCCACTTGCCTCAGCCTCCCAGAGTGCTGGGATTATAGGCATAAGCCACTGCACCTGGCTAAAGATGGAAATATTTTAAAGAGTGCTCAGTGCCTGTAGTACGGTGGTTACAATGC
Source organism: Galagoides demidoff (assembly GCA_963574575.1). Taxonomy (NCBI): domain Eukaryota; kingdom Metazoa; phylum Chordata; class Mammalia; order Primates; family Galagidae; genus Galagoides; species Galagoides demidoff. The sequence goes on along the minus strand of CAUYQV010170726.1, from coordinate 7,925 downwards.
CAGCCACATACACCGAGGGTGTTGGGTTCAAACCCGGCCCAGGCCAGCTAAACAATAACAACTGCAACAAAAAATAGCCAGTCATTGTGGCAGGCACCTGTAGTCCCAGCTACTTGGGAGGCTGAGGCCAGAGAATTGCTTAAGCCCAAGAATTTGAGGTTGCTGTGAGCTGTGTGTGATGCCATGGCACTCTACCAAGGGCAACAACTTGAGACTGTCTCAGAAAAAAGAGGACATGTAACAGTGACAAAGTAGAGAAGTCAAAAAGGATGAAGACAGAGAGCAGAGTAGTAAAGGTCTTGCTTAAAAGATAATTTGTGTTCTTCTGAGTGTAGGAGAGAATAGAAAAGACACCAGATTCAGACAGGTTTAAGTCAGATTTAACCTTTTGACAAAGGGTTAAAAAAAATCATCCTGAAGGTGATTTTGTGCTAAGAAAATGGGGTTTGTGGTATTCTTTCCAAAACTTTAGCAGTGAAATGAATAAAGGCAAACAGAATGGTAGCTAGAAGAGACAGCAGGGTTAAGGTATAATTGGTAATGTTTTGGTTTCATTTGGTTTTTATTTTTTTTAAGATGGGATGAAATCAGTGATAGAAGAGACTGAAAATTATAAAGAGGTATAAAACAAGGAGCAAGAAGGAGAATGTCTTCTTATTCTGGGACTACAGGAAAAGATGTGAAAAAGATAAGGCAGATATAGAAGTAGGGTTATTATGAATGAAGCAGAGCAGAATACAGGTGTGCTTTGGGGTTTTATAGGAGTCAAGGAAACTCTAAGTCAGTATACAGTAATCTAAGAGGAATAAGAGCTTAGGAGAAGTTCTATAACATAAAGTTTTAGTGGGTCAAGCCAGCCTTGTGAGCTGCCTTCAGGAGAATATTGGCCCAAGGTAAAAGTCAAGGTGTTTAACTAAAGCTAAGGCAGCCCTAAAAAAGATCATGTAGGCAGTACACGCAGTTCGTCTTCATTAAGCCTATGGGAGTTAAATGGATTGAGGAAATGAAGGAAGCTGCATCAGTTGTGATGTACAGAGCAGCTGTATTGGATGGGGATGGTGAGTAGGGTAGGTGATGGGCAAAGAGGCCATGGTCATAGGAATAAAAGAGAAAGAGTATATATGAGGAATAGGCTATGAAACAATCTAGGCCAGTGGTTCTCAACCTGTGGGTCGTGACCAATGAAAATACATTCTGCACATCAGATATTTACATTGCAATTCATAACATTAGCAAAATTATAGTTATGAAGTAGCAATGAAAATAATTTTATGGTTGGGGTCACCACAACATGAGGAACTATATTAAAGGGTTGCGGCATTAGGAAGGTTGAGAACCACTGATCTAGGCAGTGGCCTAGACTGGGAGACTAGTAAAAAGTAAAAAAAGGCAGCCAGTTCTTTTACTCCTTATAGAAAACCTGTGTAGCAGGAGGGTCTTGATATCTAAGGAGAAAGTGGGAGCCCTTCAAAGAACAAAAAAAGAAATTTCAGGGCACTGAAGTCTTTTTTTCTGCAATCCAGCTCCAATTATGCTCTCCAGAGACAGATCCCTTAGAAATTAATGAGAAATTGGTATCCCTAGATAAGTAAAAATTCAGAGGTAGATCAGCAAGGGTGAGACAAAGGAAAGGCAAAGCTGGGTCTCAGGAGACTTATAGGCTAGAAGGTGACTTCAAAGGGAAAAAGCCTAGAAGTGTGAGCCTACCATTCTCATGAATGCCTGCATAGAACTTACTTCCCAAGGTGTAGGGCTTAGCTTTCCAAGTTACATACCCCCCCCCAATTCCTATAAGCCAATAAGCATTAAGATGGCACCGAGAGAAAAGAGTGAATGGGTGGGAAACTCTGAAGGGAACTATCCTAGTCCCAGAGCTCTGTTATGGCCTTGCAGCCCTAAAAGCTAGTAACAGATTTATCATTTATATATATATATATATCAGGAGATAGAAAAAGAGGAGAGATAAGTGGAGCACCAGCTCTGGGCATCAATTCCTGTCACCACCCCATCTTCTACACAAATCTCTAGTCCTTCCTGCTGGAATTTACAGCTTATAGAAACAAGAGTTCCTTCCACTCAGTCTGAAGCTTCCTTTCACTAAGAACAGGAGAGGTGTCAGAAAAGTTTTCAGCAAACATCAGTGTCATTCCTGTCTCAAAGGCTGTTATAGGTTTGGGTCCTGGCCCTTGAGGCTCCTCGGGGTTCCCACTCCATGCTAGGACTTTAACTAATGCTGCACACCAGTTCAATAGTGCCAGTCCTCAAGCTACATGTGGGGACCCTGGCATGTAAGCTCCCTAGGATTATGCCCTATTTTAGCATCTCAGTAGGAAAAACTATCTTATCTTCAAGGGGGAACCACGAAGTGGGTGTGGGTGCTACATATGGCACATCCTTGGCATATGTGATATGTGATAAGTAAAGTGCTCCCACTTCCTGATTCCGATTATCACCATCAGATAAATTAGGCCAATCCTGGAATTACTCCACCTTATCCACCTGTCCAGTTGAATGCTCTGTTCTAGTGCAGAAATGCATGTTATATGAGGACATGGGGGGAATTAAACCGGAAAGAGGACTGGGAAAGACTTCCAAGTAGTCTTACAGGATCAAGAAACAGGATCAATGGCCCCAGGAAGGGACAGAAACAAAGAAAAAGAAGTAGAGGCAGAGGAGTGCTATACCTTTGACTGAAAAAGAGAGGGCAGCTGAACAGTTTATGAGATGGGAGATACAGTTTCACACACAGTTTCCCCGCCTCCCCCAACTCCTCAGGGTGAGGGCTTCTCTCCAATTTGGAAGAGAGGAGGAAGCACTACTATTCCCTTACCTCTGCCCTGCATTCACCTCTTTCTCTCCTCACTTCCCAGCCTTCAGGGTTACAACCTAACTGCCCTAGGATGATGGCAGCTACTGTCCTGGCAGGTGGCCGCCCACCTACAGCTGCCGTCCTCAGGCAAGGATACCAGCCCCAAGGAGGAGGCAGCTGTGGGAGGCTGAGTCCTGCCACTTCTGCAGAGCTGCTGGAGTTAACGTCGATACTTGTCCCCAGTGAGCAAGCAGAGCACAGGATCTAGGCAGCAATTGGTGCTGGCCAGGGGCCGAGTCACTTTATAGACCACATTGACAATATTCAGCACCTGGCAGTCAGCTTCCAGCAATCTAGCCAGGTAATAAATGGTGCGAGTAATGTGGAAAGGCATGAAGCAGGCTCGGCGCCTGTGGCTCAATCGGCTGAGGTGCCAGCCACGTACACCTAGGGTGGTGGGTTCGAATCCCCAGCCCAGGCCCACCAAACAACAATGATGGCTGCAACCAAAAAAAAAAAAAATGTGCCAGGTGTTGTGGCGGGCGCCTGTGGTCCCAGCTACTTGGGAGGCGGAGACAGGAGACTCACTTGAGCCCAGGAGTTGGAGGTTGCTGTGAGCTGTGATGCCATGGCACTCTACCCAGGGGGCTAGCTTGAGGCTCCGTCTCAAAAAAAAAAACAAAAGAAAGGCACGAAGCAGACAGCAAAAACAGTCAGCACCATAGCGATGGTATGAATAGAACGGAGACGAGAAGATGACTGGGTAGCACCTGGTAAGGGCCAATATAGGTGCCAGGCCATGAGCCCATAGCAGACAAGGGTGATCAGGCAGGGCACCCCAAAGAGCAGCCCCATGACTGCCAAGCTGAAATGCACATAGTGGTCAAATTCCTCAGGTCGAGTGGTGTCATGGCATAGGATAGTGGCCCCTTTGGTGCTGGTTGTGGCAAAGAACTAGGCAGCTGGCTACAACCAACCAAACTGTCAGGCAGAGAGGGCTTGCATAGCCAGAATGGCCCCAGAGTAGTGCCCACAGTGGGTGGCAAATGCCCAGGTAGCGGTGCAAACTGATGCAGGTGAGGAAAAGGACACTGCAGTAAAGGTTCCAATAGAAGAGAAAGTGGACAAACTTACAGAATCCAGTGCCAAAGGGCCAGTGGTTGTGGGATACATAGTAGTAGATGAGGGTGGGCAATGACAGCACATACAAGGTGTCTGACAATGCCAAGTGGAACATGTAGGTGGCTGTTGCATCCCAGGGTCGGAGTCGGAAGAGAAATAGCCAGAGGGTCAGGGCATTGAGTCCCAGACCCAGCACGAAGACAACTGTATAGCTCACAGGCAGTAGGATGAACTTGAAATCCTCATCAAACCAGCAGTCCAGCTCTACCTCACTGTGGCCAGGACCTGGGCTGGGGCCTGGGGATCTCAACAGCAATGCCTCTGCACTGGCCATGGCCCACCTAGAGAGGGAGAGGGCAGATGTAAAGGTGGATGGGTTTCCCTGGCTCCCCAGCCCTGACCTGGGGCAAAAAAAAAAGAAAGAAAAAAAATCAGAGAGCAGGGAAAGCAGTGGTTGGAGCTCTAGGGAGAGCTGACAGGAGTGTGTCCAGGTTCACTCAAGCCAGCCCAGTCCCTACCCAAGCTGACTCTGTCTTTCACAGCCTAACCAGCTGAGGAGGTAGAGGCCTACTAACACTATCCAAAGTAAAGGTAGATGCCCAGACCCAAATTGTCTCCTAACTCCTCATCACAACTGTGTACCTGAGAAGAGGGGCTTCTCCACTGACATTGCCTCCATTCACCTCTTATTTTGCCCTCGTCTCAGTGTCTCCAGAGTACACTGACCTGACTCTAACACCTTTCCCCTGCCTGGCTGAGCATAGGAGCCCCATTGCCACCCTTATTCAAGACCCTTAGTACGTCTCCTACCTGGTCCCCTTGAAGCAGAGCCCAGCTGACTCTGTCACCTGTCCCCTTGGCAGCCAGAGGGCATATCTGAGGAGGTGGAGTTGAGGGTGGGGCCTGTCATCCAGGAGATTGTAAAAGCTAGAAGGGGCCTTTAAGATTATCTAGTCCAACCCATTCACCATACAAATTGGGAAATGAGCCCAGAGAGATTATTGTTTAACAGCTTCAAAAATGACTATTAGAGGGAGCACACAAGGAAACATCCAAGTTTACAGATGAAGAGTCAGGCCGCTGGAGAGAAATAAATTGCAGAAAGATCATACAAGTCTGTGTAAGTGAGCAGACACATGGGAAATGAATTTTAACACAGACAAGTGCAAGACAACACGTTGATTTTGCAAAATCCAACTACTGATACAAATCTTAACTCCATATGCATTTAATTGTAACAAATGGTTATATAGCACTTACTATGTGCCAGGCACTATTCTACACTAGTTATTTATTCTTATTTATAACCCCATAGACTCTCTATGAAGTATGTACTATTATTGTCTCTCCTTTATTGATGAGAAAACAAAGGTACAGAGAGTTGAAGTATTTTGCCAATCAGTGGTTTAGTCAAGATTTGAACCCTAGGCAGTCCCTTGTTTGTGCCAGGCTCTAGCATCCATGACTTAATTGCTATGCTTACTTGCCTCTCTAAGCCACTGACCATGATGCAAGAATGGGACAACAAATATTTACTGAGACCCTAATACATATATGTGTTTAGTCCAGTTCTAGGCACTGGTAGTTCACTAGGAGTGAACAAAATAGACAAAAAGTCCCACCCAAATGGTCCTTACATGCTACTGGGGGATAATAAAATTTATAATAAAATACATAGATTGTGACAATTGTTATAGAGGAAAATAAAAGCAGAAAGAAGAATAGAGAGGGAAGGAAAGGGAGAATAGAGAGATGGTTACTATCTTAAATAAGTACCAGGTGTTTTGAATAAAGACCAAGTACTCTGAGGAAAAGAAAGAGTAGGTGAGGTCAGAAAGTTTGACAGGGACAAGGTCATGAATGTCCTTGGAGGCCAATGTAAGGACTCTTAGGCTTTTACTTTCAGTGACTGGGAAGACATTGAGGGTTTAGAGGAAAGAAGTGTCCAGATCTGATTTATATTTTAGAAGACTCACTGACCAGTTCTATGTTGAGAATAGACTGCAGAGCTGGGTATACAGTGGGAAGACCAGGACCAGGAAAGAGACTATTGCCAATAGAGATGGTGATAGGTTGGACAACAGTGTAGGAGATGTTAAGGAGGAGTCAGATTCTGGATAGATTTTGAAAATAGAAACAGCAAGATTCATTGACATGGGTGTGAGAGAGAGAAGTCAAAAATAACTCTAAAATCTCTGGCCTAAGCAACTAGAAGGAATTACTATTGGCAGAGATAGGGATGGCTGTGAAAGCAGCAGGTTTGGGGAAAGATCGGGAGTTCATTTTTCAGCCTGTAAATTTTGAGTTGTCTGTTACACATGTAAGAGTGTAACATGATCTCTACACATGATCAGGAGGCAGTTAATGCTTCCCTAAGGAAACTAGCCAATGAGTTTCCTTTATAGGCTCCACCCCTTCCTACACAGCCCCCTCATCTCACTCAATCATTACCAGAGCCCTTGGTCTGAATAGTGAAGAAGGTACAAAGAACAAGCCTAGATGTTTGTTTCAGAGTCTAGTACCAGAGAACTAGGCTTTCAATTGTCAACAGCTCTGGCTTTGGGACTCCTGGAGCTAAGGCTCTGTAAGTATGGATGTCCTAGGTACTAGAGGCAAACTCTGGGAATAGGGAACTCTGAAGCTAAGGTGGAAGAGACTTTGGGGGAGGTTGAGCAGGCTGGAGTAGAATCTACTCTGAATGGAGCTGAGAAGCAATGGGAACTCTTTACCTGGTCCTCCTGTCCTGAGAGTATTACCCAGCTGTACTTTGGGAGTAAAAGGACAGCCTAGATCTCTTGAAAAGCCCAGAAACATAGATATGGGAAATCTGGAGATCTTTGCCCTGTCACAGGATAGGAGGTGAGATAAAAGGTAGCAGTGGAAGCAGTTGTAACCTGAGTCTTGGACAGCTGATACTGTGATATTGCATAAAAGGCCCGGGTTTTTGAAGCCAAATAGATTTGAGTTCAAACCCTTATTCTTCTATCTATTAGTTATGTGATCTTGGGTGCCTCTTTGTAACATGATTTCCTCATCACTGAAATGGGAGGATAATACCAACCTTTTAGGATTTCTTGAATATTGACTTGGTTAATAGGTGTGGAAATGGAGCTCCAGTAGTGCAATCAGTTAGCGCATGGTACTGATAATAGGTGTGGAAACACTTTGAAATCATAAAATGCTGCAAAATCTATAAGGTATTTTGTATTATTATTACTTTACTCCCAGGGATAAACCTGGCCTCTTCAGAGGAAGACAAATGTGACTTGAGGTTTAATGCACACTCCAGGGGAAGCACTATACTAGAGAAGCCCCAACCTGAGCCAACTTCCTATTCCTACTGCTTTAGGCTGGTTTAGCTCTGCTAGGTTTCTGCTTGTTCTTGGACACAGCTACAGCTGCTGCTGCTGCCACCACTGCCACACAGTGGCTATTTCAGCAAAAGGCCTCTCTCAACCTTCCCTAACCAGTAGACCTAGCTTATGTCAGCTTCACCTGGGACAAATCAGACAAACTTTCTTCTGTGAAACTCTTCTACACCTTAGTTTCTATAACATTACTTTTGTTCCCCTATTCCTCTGGATGTTCTTTCTGACTCCTTCCCCATCTCCTTTTTGTCCTCCTTCCCCCAAACGTTGAGCCTTACCCCAAGGCATTTCATCCCTTCCCTCCCATCCCCTCCTCTCCTTTCCACCATCTCTTTCTCCTTCCCCTTCCTCCTCTCTCTGAGAACATTCACTCTCAAGATTTCAACTACAACTTAGAAGTTATTAATAATTCTAATGACCTTTCGTTTGAGAGCTATAGATTAGTTTCATAAAGGGGCTGTGTACATTGGATACTTTTTCTTTGTTTCTTGAGATGCTTTGCTAAGAAGAACATTTTCGGCATTGCTTTCTATGGCTTTTTTTTTGAGACAGCATCTCACTTTGTCACCCTTGGTAGAGTATCGTGGTGTCACAGCTCACGGCAACCTCAAATCTCTTGCCTCAAC
>CAUYQV010170720.1:0-14103 GCA_963574575.1 Galagoides demidoff | reverse complement strand
ATCAAGCTGCAAGCAAAAAATGGCCAGGCGTTGTGGCGGGTGCCTGTGGTCCCAGCCGAGTTACTTGGGAGGCGGAGGCAGGAGACTCGCTTGAGCCCAGGAGTTGGAGGTTGCTATGAGTTGTGATGCCATGGCACTCTAGCCAGGGGGATAGCTTGAGGCTCCGTCTCAAAAAAAAAAAAAAAAAAAAAAAAAAAAAAGAAAAACACTGGTCTTGACAGTCATATATGTGATTTTTAACTCATTCATGCCAAATACATTATGATAATGCATTTCTACAGTTAAGCATCATGACATCAAATTCAGTATTAATTGAATTGTTAAAATTAATTAATTAATTTTGAAATTTATATACCTTGCCTAGACATAGTTACCTTAACATTATATTCATTAATTTAAAGTAAACTAAAATACTTTGATTTAAATTTTAGGATAATGTCAATGATAAAGCCTTAAAAACCACAGAACATTCTCTATTGGTTCTAACTACGTGACTATAATTTCTTTTTGTTTTTTCTTTTTTTTGAGACGGAGCCTCAAACTATCCCCCTGGGTAGAGTGCCATGGCATCACAGCTCATAGCAACCTCCAACTCCTGGGCTCAAGCAGTCTCCTGCCTCCGCCTCCCAAGTAGCTGGGACCACAGGCGCCCGCCACAACGCCTGGCCATTTTTTTTTTTAAGTTGCAGCCATCATTGTTGTTTGGCGGGCCCGGGCTGGGGATTCAAACCCACCACCTTAGGTGTACGTGGCTGGTGCCTTAGCAGATTGAGCCACAGGCGCCGAGCCGACCCTTGCTTCTTTTTAATAAAGAATGATACTTAGAAACCAAGATCTGGCTGCTAAATGTGCTCATTGCTAATGGGATGCCCTTGTTTCTAGACCCTGTCACTGCCCAGAGCTAATAAATATATTTTTTCAAGAAATCATGAGTTCATAGTGACGCCTCCTATCCAAATCTAGCATCACAGAAAAATTGTCTTCTCTTCACCCATTTTATATTTTATCTTCTCTTGCCATGAGACTGTTCTTTTCCTAAAAGTTTAAAATATCTTCTCATCTGCTTTGTGTGTCACTATGCCCAAAATAACCTTACTGTTGATTACTTATATCACCACAAAAAACTAAGTAAAATTGAATATTTCTTTAAAGTTCTTTATATTTATAAAATATATCCTCTGAAGGTATAGTAAACATTTATTTGAATTAATCCTATTTCCTGTGTAGACATGCAATTTGATACGCAGTTGGGTTATTTCATTTGCTTCGTTTACAATTTCTTTCTTTCTTTTTTTATTTTTTATTTATTTATTTTTTTTCTTTTTTTGAGACTAAGCACCATGGCCTCAGCTAGCTCACAGCAACTTCAGACTCCTGGGCTCAACAATTTTCCTGCCTCAGCCTTCAGAGTAGCTGGAACTATAGACCACCCCACCCCCAACCCCGACCTTGCTAATTTTTCTATTTTTAGTAGAGACAGGGTCTTACTTTGTATGGCTGGTCTTGAATTCCCAAATTCAAGCAATCCTCCTGCCTTGGCCTCCCAGAGTGTTAGGATTACAGGCATGGAGCACCATACCTGGCCTCTATATTTAATTTCAATATGTCACTTCTTTATTCTTTTGATTTAATTTTGTATTTTTTTTTTTTTAATGAGACAGAGCCTCAAGCTGTCCCCTGGGTAGAGTGCAATGGCATCACAGCTCACAGCTCACGGCAACCTCCAACTCCTGGGCTCAAGTGATTCTCCTGCCTCCATCTCCCAATAGCTGGGACTACAGTTGCCCACCACAACACCTGGCTATTTTTTGGTTGCAGCCATCATTGTTGTTTGGTGGACCCGGGCTGGATTTGAACCCGCCTGCTCAGTTGTATGTGGCTGGCATCTTAGCTGCTTGAGCCATAGACACTGAGCCTTAGTTTTGTATTTTTGAGTATGTATATTTTTCACATGGATCAAAAGTCAAAAGTATGCAAAGGTAAACTCCAAGAAATCATACTCTTATTCTTATTTTTTTTACTCTCTGGTTACCCCAACTTTCTTAGGCAGCTATTTTTTATGAGCTTGTAAATTATTCTGGATATGTTTGTGTTTGCAAATATAATCAAATAAATTTCTCCCTTTTATTATTGTTATATATTTTGGTATTGAAGAAGGTTTATGTTTTTACTAAAATGGTTACCATTTAACTAATACTTCTTTTTCTTTTTTCTTTTGAGATAGAGCCTCAAGCTGTCACCATGGGTAGAGTACTGTGGCATCACAGCTCACAGCAACCTCCAATTCCTGGGCTCAAAGGATTCTCCTGCCTTCACCTCCCAAGTACCTGGGAATACAGGCACCCACCATGACGTCTGGCTATTTTTAACACTTCATTTTTTAAGCCAATTTTTTAGTCATAATCCCCTTTTTTCCTTACAGAGACTTTGACAATTGGTTTGTGCCTTTAAATGTATCTTCTGAGGCCTGCTTATTGACAATGGTCTTATTTTAATTTCCCTTTTCCTTCAATGTTTCCAGTTGTGTTATTTCTGATTTATCAGAATGTTTATTCACTTGCTATTCTTTCATCTTTCTTCCTGTTTTTAAGTCTTAGACCTTCAATTATATATAATCAGCACTCACCATCAGTGCTTTGGCTGAAATTCCCAGTCATTTCCCGGTGGGATACATTCATTGTCCATTAGATTTCTCAGGATGGGATCATGATTACATATGTTCTGACTTTTTGCATGTCTACAACTATTTGGCCATAGCCTTGATATTTAAAGAGCAGTTGCGCTAGACAACACAGCCTTGTTTTTAAAAGTGGGAATGGGAATCATTCAAGTAATCAGCAATCAAGGATGGTATATAAATAAATTATTGTCAGTTAAATAAGCAACCTTGGCCCAATATACATGCCACAACCACTGTGGGAAAATGGAAAATCATCATATAACCCTGCAATGGTCCAATTGGTATTTATAAAGCATTAGGCTGCTGTAAGCATACATGCATGTGTACTTAGCAAAAAGTGGGTTGGATAGACATTAAAAAGTGAACAGTGATTTTCTCTGGTTAATAGAATGGCTGGTGATCTTTAGCTTCTTTTCATGGTTTTATGTATTTTTGAATTGTAGCATTCGTGGGATCTGAAGGAACATGATTTTTCTTTCTTTCTTTTCTTTTCTTCTTTTTTTTTTTTTTTACATAAAGCAAGACAAAGATCTAAAGTTTTCAAAGTTCATTTCAATGTGTTGGTTTTAATCAATCACAAGACAGGGTGTACCAAGGAAAGTGCAGCATGATCTAATTAGCAAGCCGGGGACAGTGTAAGCTGGTCTCAGCGCCATGCCTCGATTGATGTTTGCTGGCGATGAAAAAACTAAAATGAGTCAGTTCTAAGGAAAGTCCTTTGGGGCAGTACAGTTAACTTTGTGGAGTTAAATTCCTGCCTCCAGGGTTGAAAGGAGGACAAAATGAAGTAGCCTGTATGTAAACCACCTGTCACTTCATCCAGGCAGAAAAGATACACTATTAGCACCTTGGTCTCAAAACTAATAAGAATGATTCAGTTTTATTTATTCTGAAGAATATAAAAACAATAGGAATGGATGGCCAGTTAAAGGAGCCTGAGGCTGCCTCTGAGAGTGTTATAGAAAAACATGAAGGGGAGAAGAGAAAGATGGGGGAGAGACAGAGGGGCAGGGAGGGAGGGAGAAAAAGAGAGATAGTGGGAGGGCAAGATAGAAAGTGTTTACAACCCGTCATTAGAACCTGAATACTCAGGGCTTCAGCTTGTATGCAAGTAAAGTGGAGGAAATATGTGTCTCTTTAAATTAGCTGTGCTATTATTACAATAAAAAGAATTCAAAGAAATACCGGATATAATATATACCTGCTTCTTTAAATAATCATTATAGGATAGTGAACTAATCACTGGAATTCCAACAGCTGCCCCCAGAATGGGGCTGATCACAGAGTGGATGGATCAGAATTTTAATGGAAAATGTCAAGAAATGTCAAGGCCTAGAACTTTGTTTTTCTTTTCTTTTCTTTTCTTTTTCTTTCTTTTCTTTTCTTTTTTTTTTTTTGGTAGAGACAGAATCTCACTTTGTTGCCCTCAGTAGAGTGCTGTGGCACAGCTCACAGCAACCTCCAACTCCTGGACTTAGGCGATTCTCTTGCCTCAGCCTCCTGAGTAGCTGGGACTACAGGTGCCTGCCACAATGCCTGGCTATTTTTTTGTTGCAGTTTGGCCAGGGCCGGATTCGAACCTGCCACCCTTGGTATATGGGGCCAGCACCCTACTCACTGAGCCACAGGTGCCGCCCCGGCTATTTTCTTGTTGCAGTTGTTTAGTTGGCCCAGGTCGGGTTTGAACCTGCCATCTTTGGTGTACATGGCTGGCATTGTAACCACTGTGCTATAGGTACCAAGCCAAGGCCTAGAACTTTTTTAAAAAACATCCCTTCAAGTGGTTACGATGAGCAGCCTGATTTAAGACCTGCTGGTCTATACAGACAATGACCGTCTATCCCATCTGTTGGGGCAGTCATAGTGTCTTTATTACTAGCAGCCCTTCTCTTACAAAAGTCTCTCTGCAGGGATGTCGACGGCATTCTTTCTTACCTATACCTCATTTCCTCTGACGGCATTCCTCAGGGAAGGTGGTGGTTATGTAACTCACTTCCGTGGGGATAACCTGGTACCCTTCCATTCCACAACCAGACCCGACTCAGAGAGAGTCTACCACTTGAAATTAAATTCCCACGAAAGTGTAGACCAACAGTCAGAGTCTCCCTGCATCAGAATCTGCTGAGTGGAGAAGACAAAGGCAACTAACTTTAAGTGAGGGAAAGAGAATGGGAAACCCAAGGGATCTCAAAGGCCATTGCTTCTGCTCCATCACTCTTTGGCTCAAGTCAATCGAGAGACCCAGGAACAAACACAGGTCTGGTTGAACCTGATGGTGAGGTAAGAACTTCTGCTTGTTTCTTCTTTACCTCTTTCTGGTTGCCAGTTTCTAGAAGAGTCAAAATAAGATAACCATTTGGCAGTGATACAACATTGCACTTCAACTGCTGAGAAACCAATCAGTGTTCCCCATCCAGTTAATGTGTCACCAAATACTGAGTGTTATCTTGTTCTGGTTTCATCCTGATTGTTACTTATAAAATAAGGACATGCAAAGATAAAGATAAGAACTTGATAACTCTCAGAAGTGTTCATAAAAATATGAGAAAATAGCTCAGGTCCCAATCCCCAGTACACTCCAATACTCCCCTATTTTTGTCTGGGATTACAATCTTCCTGCAGCCACAGACCCCTTGCCTTCTTCCTATAACCGAGAAATGTTCATTCATCCTGTTTTTGCTCATCCTATTTCCATACTACAAAGGGAGCTTTTTCCATAGAAAGAATTTTCAGTTAATTGACTTTAGTAGGATATTACAGTGACTAGATTCAGTTAGCTGACTTTTAAACTAATATTCAAGTTACCAAAGTTACACATTTTAAAACCTGGTTTTCATGACTTTTAGTCCAAACTGCAACTCTATCAACAAAACTAGTAAAATCAAAAAATCGCTTTTAAATTTTCTCTGACAAGTTTCCAGAAATACTCGTTGACAGAGTAAACTGCTTAAATAATCAGTTTCATCTACAGATTTAATCAATTAAATAGTCTTTTTTTTTTGAGACAAAGCCTCAAGCTGTCCCCCTGGGCAGAGTGCCATGGCATCACAGCTCACAGCAACCTCCAACTCCTGGGTTCAATCAAGTCTCCTGCCTCAGCCTCCCAAGTAGCTGGGACCACAGGCGCCCGCCACAACGCCTGGCTATTTTTTTGGTTGCAGCTGTCATTGTTGTTTGGTGGGCCCGGGCTGGATTTGAACCCACCACCTTAGGTGTATGTGGCTGGCGCCTTAACCACTTGAGCCACAGGCGCTGAGCCCAATTAAATAGTCTTAAGCTGCATTTATAAGTCTGATATATCTAGATTCATTTCTGTGTACTTCAAATGCTTGACAGGCCAAATTTCCAACCTTAACAAACAAAAACGCCTCTAGCATTTAAAGATTTCTTGTCGTAACTCTAATCAACTAGGCTTAAAAACAAATTGAATTCTTAAATATCTCTAGTCTATTCACAAACTTAACATCTCTATTATCTTTCAACTTAAAATCTCAAGATTAAAATACGTTACATGTTTAAATTGACATCACAAAGATAATCTTTTAGGGTCAGAACATGCTAGATTCTCCTGAAACAGCAAACATACCGACTCTTTTTAGAGCAGTTTAATTTGGGCAGATGGAATTCAGCAACCTCTAGCCTAGGCTAGATTCAACTAATCTCTTTACTGCCTGACTGACTTCTTCATTCTTTTTGTCTAGCTCAAGCCACAAAGGCCCCCATCTGTCTAAAAACCATCAGCCTTTCTTTGGTCCAACATTTAACTGCATGCCAGTTTATTCCTTCAAGTTGACATGCTGAAGCCAGAAAAATCCTTTTGAAATATACATATACGAACTTGGACAGAGACCACATCACCCCTTTAATTCTCCTGACACCACCGTCACCGCAAACACATTGGTTTCGCTTACTCAAGAAGAGGCGTGATGAGGTAACAGGCTATTATGAAACAAGTTTCAATGCCTTTGAAAAACATTTTTTGTTGATATTTGTTTAGGACGCCTTGTGGAAAGAACACAGGCCTTTTTGTAAGCAGTTTTTGAAGGGTTTGTCTCCAAGGCAGTTGCAAACTCAAGACATTGCTAGGAGAAATTCTGTTCTATGAGGATGGTAAGAGCTGGAAGGAATGTGATGATCAGTCTGTGCAATCCCATGCCGTACAGAGAAGAAAAAAGGGCTCCAAAGAGCAGGGGCAAAGGAGGGGTAAATGCCTTCGCTTCTATGTTCCAGTTACTATGCAAGTTAAACTTCAATTAAGATGCGCAGAGTGGCACTCAATGCCTTTCCTGCTCAGACACATTGCGAACATTCCCGTGCTCCTCAAGCACACCCCTCTCCCAACCTCGCATTCCTGGTGGAACTCTTGGCCTTCTGCTTCACTGAGTCAACGGCAGGAATTAGATATTCACTGCTCAAATTTCTAACCCATCTTATATGTACCTAAATACCTTGTAGACTGAAGCCAAATTTCAGGGGACCAAAGGATGAGAAGGAGATGAATAAGTAGAGACTCTTTCCAGAAATTTGGAGGAGTAAAGTTGGCCAGAAGCTGGGATAGGGGTGCAGGGTCCAGGGAAGGATGCCGAATGGAGTTGGGCACATTCACAGGGACCGGGGTGGGGGGGTGCAGACACAGAGGTCAGAGAGGGAACGACTGGGAGGTAAGAACCCTGAGAGGGCTGGGGGTGGAGGGCACATGTTGAAAGATTGATTCTGAAGGTAGGAGAGATGCTTCATTTTCCAGAGCAGGAGAAAAGAAAGGTGGGGAGGGGCATACCTAATGTTAAGGATAGGAATGAGCACACCGTCCAATGATCGTGAGGATGGAGGCCAAGCCAGGAGGTGCTACAGACCAGGTACACATGGAAGAATCTAGGATCTGGACACCTCCATGAGCCAGCTGAGGGGGCCCTGAGGGTGGGGGAATGAACGAGCTAGAACACAGGAGTTTGAGATTTGAGGATGGGGCAATCCTGATGCTGACACAGCAGATGAGGACTGTTGAAATACCAGCATGACAAAGGAGAGGTCAAGTGCAATGCTGGGGCTAAAAGTGAAAATCTGAGGAGCCAGTGGGCCAGGAGGATCATCCTCTTGGACACCAGAGTTACCCTGCTGACAGTTGGTAGAACTTGGGAGAGAAAGGTCACAAGCCTGCTGCCAAAATCATATGTGAATGTCAGAGGCTGGTGGGCAGATGGACACGTGATAGGGAAGGCATAGGATAAGGTGTGGTCCTCAAAGCCAAAGGGGATTTTACTTGGGAAGGGGGCAGGGATAGTGGCCTGGCAACAGTTTTGTGGAGCAAGAGAAATATTAATCCCCAACCCTTTGAGGAGCAGAGAATGAGCCTCCTCCCCTTAAGAAGAGTAAAAAGGAAGCAGGGAGCTTCAAAGAGACTAAAGCTTCATTTGCTGGCAGAGAACAAACAAAACATTTAGGAGAAATATTAGGATATAGGATTAGAGTTCCAGAGGGCACACTTAAAAGATGAGGAAGGGGAGGCAGGAGAAGGAGACAAAAAGCATCGTGGATTAGTGCCATGTATAGGATAAAGATGAAAGGAGTCTTTATCCAAGGCAACCACTTGGATGAGAGAGACAAGAGGCAGAGAGACCTCTGGCCTCAACTGACTAGCTGTGTGACCTCAGGTAAATTACTTGCCATCTCTGTGCTTCATTTCCATTCTTGTAAAATGAGGATTATACCAGCACCTACTTCATGAGGTTGATGTTGCTGAGAGGATTAAATATGCTATACATATAGATGGCTTAGAAAAATGATCAACATTTTGTCAAATCTGAAGAGGTGTTAGCTTTAGAAGGAAAAAGAGATTCCTACTCTACACTTTCCCTCAAGTGACAGATGTCCAATTACATCAAGTCCCAAGAACACATCCTCATTTCCTGTCCCTGTACACAGCAAACACCCAGCATGCATGCATGCAAAAAAAGAAAACTTTATCAGTGTCATTGATTGATTCAATTTCTTGAAAATATATTCTACAATGCTTAATAATTATCTGTTTCTGGAAAGGAAGGAAAAAGATAAAATGTTGACAGCATGAATGAACAGTCAATAGAGTCATCTAGTATACAACTCAACAACAACAACAAAAAATCAAATAACCCAATTTAAAAATAGGCAAAAGAGTTCAATAGGCTCAGTTCCTATAGCTTAAGCGACTAGGGTGCCAGCCACATACACTGGAGCTAGCAGGTTTGAATCTAGCCCGGGCCTGCCAGACAACAATGACAACTACAACCAAAAAATAGCTGGACGTTGTGGTGGACACCTGTAGTCCCAGCTACTTGGGAGGCTGAGGCAAGAGAATAGCTTAAGCCCAAGAGTTTGAGATTGCTGTGAGCTGTGGTGCCACTCTACCCAGGGCAACAACTTGAGACTCTGTCTCAAAAAAAAGAGGCTTGGAGTCCATAGCATAGTGTTGCTAGCTACATACACTGAGGCTGATGGGTTCAAACCCAGCCTGAGCCAGCTAAACAACAATGACAAATGCAACAAAAAATAGCCAGACTTTGTGGCAGGCATCTGTAGTCTCAGCTACTTGGGAGACTGAGGCAAGAGATTTGATTAAGCCCAAGAGTTTGAGGTTGCTGTGAGCTGTGATGCCATTGCACTCTACTGAGGGTGACATAATGAGACTCTGTCTCAAATAAATAAATAAATAATAAAATAAAAATAATTTTGGGCAGCACCTGTGCCTTAGTGTGTAGGGCACTGGCCCCATATACCAACAGTGGCAGGTTCAAACCTGGCCCTAGCTGAACTGTAACAAAATTATAGCTGGCAAAATCAGCACATCGTACCCCATAATTCCATTAATGTACATAGCTATGATTTAATAAAAAAATAAATCTTTTCCCAGGCTTATATTTTCCAAAAAAAAAAAAAGCCAGGCGTTGTGGCAGGTGCCTATAGTCCCAGATACTTGGAAGGCTGAGACAGGAGAATTGTCTAAGCCCAAGAGTTGGAGGTTGCTGTGAACTGTGTGATGCCACGGGCAATAAAGTGAGACTCTGGCTCTACATAAATAAATAAATAAAATTTCAAAATAGTTTTTTTTTTCAAAAAGAGTTCAATAGCCATTTTTCCAAAGATTATAAACAAATAGACAGCAATCACACGAAATGATATTCAACATTAGTGACTATCAGAAAAACGCAATTCAAAACCTTTACCTCCTACCCATTAGGATGGCTAGTATCAAAAGGGGAAAAAAAAAACCAGAAAATAACAAGTGTTGGCAAGAATGTGGAGAAATTGTAATCTTCGTGCACTCACTGTTGGTGGGAATGTAAAATTGCACAGACATTGTGGAAACAGTGTAGCAACTCCCCAAAGCATTAAAACTAGGGAAAGAAATCAAAACTAGAACTACCATAAGATCCAGCAATCCCACTCCTGGGTATATACCCAAAAGAATTGAAAATAGAGACATGAACAGGTATTTGCACGCTCGTGTTCAATACCAAGAGACAGAAATAACTCAAATATCCATCTATGGATGAATGGGTACACAAAATCTGGTGGGTGGTATTCAGCGTTACAAAGGAAGGGATCCTGACACCTGCTACACCATGAACAAACTTCAGGTCATTATGCTAAGTCGGATCAAGTCAGTCACAAACAAATACCGTGATTCCCCTCGTATGAGGAATCTGGAGTTGTCAAATTCTTTTTTTTTTTTTGAGACAGAGCCTCAAGCTGTTGCCCTGGGTAGAGTGCCATAGAATCACAGCTCACAGCAACCTCCAACTCCTGGGCTCAATGATTCTCCTGCCTCCACCTCCCAAGTAGCCGGGACTACAGGTGCCCGCCACAGCGTGTGGCTATTTTTCGGTTGCAGCCATCATTGTTGCTTGGCAGGCCCAGGCTGGATTCGAACCCACCGGCTCAGGTGTATGTGACCAGCACCTTAGCCACTTGAGCCACAGGCGTGGAGCCACGGAGCTGTCAAATTCATAGAAAAAGAAAGTATAATGATGGCTACGAGGGGCTTTGAGGAAAAGAGGAGATGTTTCATGGCTACAGAGTTTCAGATTTGCAAAATGAAAAAGTTTTGGAGATCTGTTTCATAACAATGTGAATAAACTTTATACCACAGAATTGTACACGTAAACATATGGTTAACGTGGCAAATTTTATGCTATTTGTTTTCTACAACAATAAAGAAACATTTTTGAAAAAGTCATCTAGGATCTCCCCATATCACCTTTACAGATGACTTTTACTTTAGTCCAAGTAAAGCCCAGAGAAGGTATCGGGCACATCCAAGGTCACACAGCTCATGAAGGCAAGATACCGACCAGAGCCCAGAGCTCTGACCCCAGCACGAGGTTCCTTCCATTACACTGAGCTCTCCAAGTGAGGTGCTGAGCTAATGGAAAAGATGACACAGTTGATTTATCAGTAGTGACAGTGACATTTCGATGAACCTGAAAAGGATAAAGATTCTCCTTTGCTTATAAACGCTCATGTGCCAGCGCCCTTACTCCAAATCTCATCAGGATTACTCAAACCAGTGGGCTCAGGCAGGGCACACGACCACCTTGAGATACTCACAGCCTCTCCCGTCTGAGGCAGGCCAGAAATCAGATGAGAGCAGCTTTTCTGTTCCTGGGCTGTTCCCCCTGTAATTTAGAAGTCCAGACAGTTACACCGGAAAACAATAAGAAAAACTCAGAGGCCCGCTTAAAAACCAGCTCGGTGTGGGGTCTCCAGTGTCCCGCAGCCCAGGGGCAAGTTAAAACTGGCTGCTTTGAAACCCGCTCCCTCTCTCCTCCCGACTCACTCGGGGAATGAAGTCTTCCCTTCCCTTTTAGCTTTCCTTCACCTCCTTTGACAGGAAAAGCTGGCCCCAGTGTACGCAGCAGAGATGAAAACCAGACCCCTGTTTGGGTAAAGCTGATGTCTGTAGGTTGCCTTCTATTTTATATCAGAAATTTCTATTGTTTCCATGGAAACAATGAGTGGTGCTTGGGAGATGGGTGCTATTAGCTTGGCGATTCCAGAAATCTCCACAGGTTTAAAAGGATTAGAGCTGAGGCCAACCCCCTTGATCCTCAGCCGAGCCCTTCTTATCCCTTGACACCCAGACACCTCATGCACACGACACCCCGGAGCTCTGAAGGTGTTAGGAAAATCCTCCCTGCATAAATAGAACCCATGATAAAGAACTATATAAAACGTTTTGGCAAGGACATCTCTAAAGATTTTTCCACTCCAGAAATATTTTGTTGTTTTCAGCAACCCAAGCGAGGCTGGACCAGGTTGTCTATAAAAAGCCTTCTGTGTTCCCCTGAGCTCCCCTGATGAGTCCAAGAAGGATGGAAGAAGATGAGGTCAGAGCTTCGGAGCTGGGGCTAGGGGCGGAGGACACGCCCGGCGCTGGGGGTCCCTGGCTCCTGTTCTTCCCCTTGGCACGGTCTCCGCCCACACTCCTTGAGGGAATTGGCTGGGCTCCTGGCTTGTCTCGCCTGCGTGTCTGCTAGTTATCGAACAAAGGGTGGGATTACTTCCATGCCCGGTTTCCCAGATGCTCGCAAACGTGGAGCCAAGAATCCGCCGGAACAGAAGGGATGACTGAGCCGAGAAGTCTTCTTGACAAGATTCGGCCACACTTGAGCTGTTGCTCCTGCCACCAGATACACCTGTCATGGAAAAGCCAGTGAGCCGTTTAGGAAACGTCGTGTGCCTCCAGTTTAGAGCAGATCCTAGAGAACAAAGAGTTTCCTGGGAGAGAACTAAGGGCGAAAGTGAGGGGGAAAGCCAGGGGCCCTCAGGCCTGTGAGGCCACCTGTCCCTGGCACACAGACGGCGGAGTCAGAAGACAAGAAGCCTCCTCTCCCCTCCTCCTCACCTTCCCTATGTCCCTGTGTACACTTTCCCCAGTCTTTTTTTTTTTTTTTTTGAGACAGAGTCTCAATTTATGACCCTGGGTAGAGTGCCGTGGCGTCATAACTCACAGCAACCTTGAACTCTTGGGCTGAAGCCTCCTAAGTAGCTGGGACTACAGGCACCTGCCACAACTCCTGGCTATTTTTAGAGACAGGGTCTCACTCTTGCTCGGGCTGGTCTCCAACTCCTGAGCTCAAGCAATCCACCCACCTCGGCCTCCCAGAGTGCTCACACTTTCCCCAGTCTTCAAGGACTAGCTCCAGATCCTGAAAGTTCAGAAGCTGCCCTCTGATTAAACTTCCCACCCTATGGTAAATGCTGGCAAGATGCTTGCTCCAAGCAGAGTGACGGACATCTTATTCCAACTCAGAGGACCTAGAGGGTGGGGCATATACTTCCCTTGAGAACAGAAACACAGAGAGGTCTCTTAGAACCGTCTCCATCACTCAAATGCTCAGAGGTCATGGGGCTGTCTGGGTCTCTCCCCATAGCTCTGCCTTCAGGAAAAAATTTCAGAAAAATTTCAAAAACACTTCCTTGACAACTTGTCCAAGGAAACTAAGACTCAACATCCAAAGAAAACTATGGAAATAGGGTCCCCAGTGGTCTAGATCCATGGCTCAGGGAGAATGGGGGTGGGGAATTGGAAGAAGGAGAGGGCAAAGAGGAAGACTATTCTGGGGCAAGAGAGAAGCAGCCAGAACTAAGAAGTGAATTAATAAGGAAGGCAGAAAATGAAGAACAGCTGTTGTGAGGGTCTAGGGAAGGCCCATTCCCCTGGCACAGGTGCATGTTTTTGAGTTTGTTCATTTGTTGCAGTTTTTGGCTGGGGTGGGGTTTGAACCTGCCACCTCTGGTATATGGGGCAGGCGCCCTACTCCTTTGAGCCATAGGCACCACCCCACAGGTGCATGTTTTAAGGCCTAGAAAAAAAAAATGTGCAGAGAACACTGAGTAGGGTGTTGGATTTTTTATTGCTGGCTACTCGTTTGGAAGGTGGGAATTGCATCCATAATTAAGTCATCCTTTTTACAGAGCTGAGATTGAAGAAACCAAGTTGACCTCTGAATCAAGACCTTTTGTTTTTAATAAAGCAGTTTCAGGTTTGTACAAGTAAAGAGAAGCCACATAGTATTATGGATCAGTATCAACTTGGGAATTTTCTATGCCGTTTTTTGTAAACAATGTCAGAGTCCTGCCCCAGGGGTAAGGTCCACTAAGACCTATAGAACCAGGGCAACCAACTGAAGAAATATCAAGTTAGAAATGGAGGCAAAGAGACATGAGATGCAGAATAGAATTAAAGGTGGGAACTCAGGAGTCCATTGCCCATTTGTGGGATTCCAACAATGGCCCAGAGTGTCTGCTTTTATTGAAGTCTATTTGCTTAGAGGGTAAGATGAGGGAGGGAACAGAGATGCCTCAGTTTCTCTGAGCGAGCATAACAGCTTCTATTGTTATTATGTAAGGGTTTGAGTAGCCTTGAGAAATCTGAAATCTGAGCC
>CAUYQV010170719.1:0-19175 GCA_963574575.1 Galagoides demidoff | reverse complement strand
GTTGTATGAGTCATGGGAAGGAACTTTAAGGGCGAATGTTGATATAATCCTTCTTTTAGAACAAATAAATTATTTTGTATTAGCCCCAAAGACTTAATTCATAATGATAAAATTTTAGTAATTTAGCAGTTTAGTGGGAGTATATTTTGAGGAGGAAACATTTCTAGTTACCAAAAAATAATATTATTTTTGTGATATTTTTCTCCGCTTTTTGTTGTACATGATGCCAAATTATATGAATCATGCACTAAGCTAAGGTGTTTATTAAAAGTGGAATTATTTGCCTGTTTATTAGTCTTTTGTTGGTTTCATAGAGCCAACACTAACTATAATCATTCATGATTAATGAATGAAAACTTCAAACGTAGTCTTTCTGCATACAACACACATTTCTTTATTGAAGTTACCTTCAGGTATCTGAGCAGTACCCAGAGGAAAACAGCTTATGCAAACTCTCGAAGAATAAGAAACTTCTTTCAATGTATGATGTCAAGTTTCATGGAATAGACGTTTGGGATATGCTCCAAGACATTTCTTTCCTGGCCTGACCCATTTTGAATTCATATTGCACTTGAGAAGCATAAGAAATTCAATAACTTGAGGGATGCCAGCACACTAAACCTCTTATTAAGGAAAAGCACACATAGTGAAAGGGGACAAAATTTGGGAAAGGTAGTGGAGACAAATTATGAAATCATCAAACATTGAAACTTCGGCCTTCTTTCGCAAACAGTTGGCTACCTCTTTGGAGGGCCTACACGCATTTTAGAATCTTTTTCAGAGCAGGCAATGTGCGTATTACCATCTGCTCAAAGAAATTCTGCGACTTTAAATCGGCTCTACATTTCTTTCATTCATTGTATTTGCTCCAGGGGGGGAGTTTTCACGTGCACCTGCACATTCCGGTGTTTATAAAAATGGCAATTATAATGATGTGTCATTAAAACAAAACTTTGCTGGATAGAAATTAAAAAGTGAAAACAATGATCTGCTAAAAACTGTTATTTTGCCAGGCATTCCTTTCATCAAAATTGCAATTAATTTCTTCCTCTCCGTCGTCATTGTGGCTGAAACAATGGCCCGTAATCTCACATCTGGTTACAGATTTAAAAAGAGAACACTTCCTTCTTTCACAAAGCTCTGTAAGTATTGTGTTTATATTGTTAGATGAGATAGTTAAGATTCTCGGGTATTCAATGTTTTGTATTTATTGTGATTAGACTCGAGAGAATTTGCAACCCAAGTATGGAAGCAGTGTTTGATTAAAAACAAATGTCTTAAAGCAGCCTCTTTCACTCTTTCGTTGCTTTGAAATATCTGCGATATCATTAGGGGTAAAAAGATAAGGAATTCCAGCACGTGGTTAGCATTCGCTTTAGATTTAATGGGAAACTATGACTGTCCTTTGGTCCCTACACGTTGGGGCTGGCAAGGGTTAGTCTTCCTCGTGCATCTTCCTGGCAACCCAGCGTACTGCTCAGCATGAATCATCTGACTGTGTCATTTCTTCCATATTTTCTTTTCTTTCTTGATGTCCCCCTTTGGCTTTTCCGTTCATTTCCTTTCTTCTCTTCCTCTAGCCACAGTCCCTAGGGTCACTCTGCCAAGAACATGGCTTTATATATGATCCTTCTTTTTTTCATTAGTATCCAATCTTTATTCACAGACAACTTAAATTACAGTAGTAGAAACATAGAAGATCCTTCTTCTCCAATAGTTGCAGTTTGATTTTATGTTCACGGTGACCCCTTTGGCTCCCTCTTTCCTTCCACCATTTCTTAAGTAGGCAGTTGTATTTATTCCCCTGGGCTGCCGGAAACACACGACCAAAACCTGTCGGCTTACCAACATCAGTTCTTTTTCTTGTAGTCTTGGAGGCTGGACGTTTCAGATCAAGGTCAGCAGGTTTCTTTTCTTTGAGGTCTTTCCTCATGGCTTGTAGCAGGTCTTCTTTCTGTGTCTTCACATAGTCTTACTCTACAGAAGTCTGGATCCTAATTTCTTCCTTTTATGTCCAGGCCTGTCCCATCCTAATGATCTCACTTGAAGTTCATGACCTCTTTAAAGATCCTACCTCCACCTTCAGTCACTGGGGGTCAGGACTTAAACACGTGGCTTATAGGAGGACACACATCCATCTACAACAGCAACACTATTCAAATATCTTTGCTCTACTTCTCTTGATCTTCAGCTTTAACAAGGGTCTCATTTCTTTGATCTGCCATTCAACAGCTACTTGATACTTAGCTGTTCTCATTCCTCATCATTCATTAATAGACAATAAAGCTGAAGCTCATGTGGATGTCAGTGCTATTCAAACCCAGAATGCATAGTCTTGATTATTAAGGATTTCAAGAAATTTATTGAGTACATTTCATCTGCCCAGTCATGTTCTAGGTAATCGGTATACAAAAGTAAAAGGTGTTTATCATGTTTACAGACACAATTTATAGTCACTTGAGGAAGAGATAAATAAAAGGAATAAATAAAAACCAGAATTGGTCAAATGGTAAAAGAAAAAAAGAAAGGTGTTACAAAGAAAATAAATGGTGCTGTATAAATATAACTTAGGTTAGGGAGAGGGGATCTGAAAACTTTAGTTTCCCAGAAAGTCATTTCTGAAAATTGACCTTCATGTGAAATCTGAAAGATGAAAAGGAGCTAGTGATACGAAATGTTGGAAAAGGAAACCCACAGGAGAGGAGACCAGAAAGAGCAAAGGTCCCTGTGCACCGGAAGACTGATGTGTTCAAAGAACAGAAGGAGGTCCGTGTGGCCAGAACACGCACAAGAGGAGTCATGATCAGGTGAGGTTGGGGGAGGGACAGCCCTGCGTCCTACAGGACCATAAAAGTTTTAGGACACAAAAACAATGCTGCCATTTTCTTCTTTTATGTTCACCACAGAGAAAATACACAAAGTGAACTTTATGGGCAAGTGCAAAATTAATATTTAAGATTTTGGAGTAGTATAAACACCAAGGTTTAGAGTCCAACGGCCTTAGCTCTAGTCCCTCAGATACACCATCTATCATCTACAAGAAATTAGTTATTTTGACTTTCTATTACTTTTTATAATTAGAATATAGATTAAAGAATCTTGCCACTTAATTTTGAAATTTAAGGGAAATAATCTACTTAAAAGGCTGATAAAAATAAAGAACAATTATTATTAGAAATTGTGGTAAGCATTCACTTCATGACAACTTTGCTTTAGATGCCACGTGACAATCAAGATCCTGAACTTCCCTATCATCTCCCTTCCCTTTTTTCTTGAATGGTGATAAGGACGTGGCTGTCATTAGTCCTCTTGATCTCGATGCTTTGCATGCTCTTCTAAACCTCTGAATCTTGGCATCTAGTCTCCCTATAGTTTTGAGTTTTTCTTACGAGTAAAGATAGCACTATATTGCAGTGAAACTTGTTTTCTGTAATCCTTGAGACTGTGTCCATGATGACCAAAAACAACACTGAAGTCCAGTAAAAGCAGGGCATCTGGCATTTAATGGCTTCTTTAGAGGAGATATTGCTTTCCTTGATGTGGAAAGTATTAAGCATATGGAATATGATGTGGCTTAGACTTCAGATGGTTCACAGCTAAGTTGGTGGATGTAACCTTAGTTCTACAGTTAGATGCAAGTAACGGGTTTCTATTTTAAGTCACTGTGTTTTTACTTTTCTGCTTTTTTAGGTTATAAATTTTGACTAAGAATCACTGCTCTCTCTCCATAAAACTTTGAATCAATTCTGTGTTACTTTAAGAAGGTAACAGTGGTTTTTAGAAGGGAATAACAGCTAGTTGTTCATGAAATAATTAGCACATATAGACCTTTTCTTTATTTTTATTTTGTTTTAGAACTTTTAATTTTTACTGATATCCTAAAGGTGAAAAAATCATAAAGGGAAGCACCAATGTAGGTTTTTATTTTATTTATCTTGTTTGTGCCTTTCACTTACCCTTTTAGCTTCTATTATATTGGTTTATAGTGACCATTGATCCATGAATTGATCAATAAATTGTGGTATATGTACACCATGGAATACTATGCAGCCCTAAAGAAGGATGGAGACTTTACCTCCTTCATGTTTACATGGATGGAGCTGAAAAATATTCTTCTTAGCAAAGTATCTCAAGAATGGAAGAAAAAGTATCCAATGTACTCAGCCGTACTATGAAACTAATTTATAGCTTTCATAGGAAAGCTAGAACCCAATTATAGCCCAAGAATATGGTGAAAGAGGAGAGGGAGGGGAGGGGAGGGAGGAGGATGAGCGGAAGGAGGGTAATTGGTGGGATCACACCTATGGTTCATCTTATAAGGGTATATGTGAATCTTTCTTAATGTAGACTATGAATGTCTTAACACAATAACTAAGAAAATGACATGAAGGCTATGTTAACCAGTTGGATGAAGGTATTTGAAATTGTGTATGGAAACAGCACACTGTACCCCATGACTGTATCAATGTACACAGCTATGATTTAATAAAAAATTAAAATAAAATTGAGCCATCAATCTCTGAATGCCAAATCTAAAATATGTATTCAAAATAAATTGCATATGAACTTTATGGACACCCCATATATGTATATATAATGAGACGTAAGTGAAGTCACTTGAAACTTTATGTTAAATTAGATGGGTTGAAAGACTTTAGAAAGCCCCTAATTTGGGTATTTATGAAGGTAATGTATCCAAAAAAGAAATTCGTTATATATCAGCTGAAGCATTTTAAGGTCCCCCTTTCTCCACAATAAAAGTGAGCTGATGACATATGTACACACATCAGATCTGCCTTTCCAAGGCTCATTATCTCCTTCTTAATGTTGGGAATTATGATTCTAATGGCTTTCATGCTGCACTTAATAAATGATTCTTCATGTTCTACCTGCTTTTGTCCAATTCTTTATAAAGAGAAAAACTATTTCAAGACAGCCGTAGTTACGTGTGTAGTGATTCTCCATTAGTAGAGCCTGGCAGTGGGAAGTACTCTAGCTTAAGGATATTAGGCCTGTCAGCCAAAGGGCACCACTCAAGCTAATGGAGCCTTCATTTTCTGTAATTACTATTTTACTTTTTGCATATAAGCAAAGGACAAAGTACCAAAGAAGTACTTTAGAAAAAAAATAATGTTTAAGAATAAATGAAAAGTAATCTTCACAGCTATTACTGGGTATGCAAAACTTTTCATGTTTTGACACCCCTCAATATTTCCTCTCCCCATACTCATATTTTTCAGTTTTACAATAGATTACTTATGCACTGAAAGCATCTTATGTTAGCATTAGAAATTGTTGTTTTTATGTAATTCCAAATGCACACAAATGAAAAAAAGCCAGAATAAGGCTGGCTTGCTTTTCTTTCTTGTGTTCAAGAAATCAGAAGCTTTGACCGAAATGCATAAAAGTGAATTTAAGAGAAAGGAA
Source organism: Galagoides demidoff (assembly GCA_963574575.1). Classification (NCBI taxonomy): domain Eukaryota; kingdom Metazoa; phylum Chordata; class Mammalia; order Primates; family Galagidae; genus Galagoides; species Galagoides demidoff. Next base: position 13,748 of record CAUYQV010170719.1, on the reverse strand, counting down.
ACAAAAATACACAAAATGTGTTTTTACTTGACAGAAGCCCATTTTATATTATTTTATTTATTTATTTATTTATTTTTCTAGAGGCAGAGTCTCATGTCGTTGCCCTCAGTAGAATGCCGTGGTGTCACAGCTCACAGTAACCTCAAACTCTTGGGTTCCAGTGATCCTCTTGTCTCAGCCTCTGGAGTAACTGGGGTTACAGGTGCCCACCACATTGCCCTGTGTCTCACTGTTGCTCAGGCTGGTCTTGAACTCCTGAGCTCAGACAATCCACTTACCTCAGTCGGCCTCCCAGAGTATCAGGATTTCAGCGTGAGCCACTGCGCCTGGCCCAAGAAGCCCATTTTAAATGTCATAAAAAGGGCCAGTTAAATAATTTTTAGAAGTCCTTCAGAAATTAGCTTCAGAAAAATGCAATCAATTCATATATGTAATATTTAGTTTATTAATGCATTTATGTGGAACTTATAGTTTATAAGTGACTGTCAAATATAGTATCCACACGTGTTTAGTTAGTCCATTTTACAAGTGAGAGAGTTGAGATTTAGAAAATATCAACGGAACCCTGGGGAGTTGGCTCACAGTGTAATTCTAGCACTCCAGGAGACTGAGGTGGGCAGATCTCTTGAACTCCGGAGTTTGAGGACAGCCTGGGGAAGGGGAAAACCCCTCTCTCCATTAAAGACAGAAAGCACTAATCAGGCATCATGGCAGGCACCTATGCACCTATAGTCCCAGCTGCCCTAGAGGCTGAGGCAGGAAGTTCACCTGAACCCGGGAGTTGGAGGTAGTTGTGCCATGGCACTCTAGCCTGGACAACAGAGTGAGCCTATGTTAAAACAAAACAAAACAGAACAAAACACACATACACACACACAAAATAACAGCAAAACTTCAACTGTCTTTTTTTTTTTTTGAGACTGAGCCTCAAGCTATCCCCCTGGGTAGAGTGCTGTGGCATCACAGCTCACAGCAACCTCCACCTCCTGGGCTCAAGCGAGTCCCTGCCTCCGCCTCCCAAGTAGCTGGGACCACAGGCACCCGTCACAATGCCCAGCTATTTTTTTTTGGTTGCAGCCATCATTGTTGTTTGGCGGACCGGGCTGAATTCAAACCCGCCACCTTAGGTGTACGTGGCTGCGCCTTAGCCACTTGAGCCACAGGCACCGAGCCGACTTCAACTGTCTTAAAGTCATATGGCAAGAGGTCTGGGGAGCAAGTTGTGAATATGGCAGCCCTTGACATAAATAATTTTAATACTCTTTAAATCCTCCTAAATATTTTACCTTTATTCATTTTCAATCATCAACCTGAATTTAGAATTATTGCATTTTTCACATATGATATTTGTTTCAGAAATATTTTTTGATTCAAAAATATGTTTAGAGGGTGGTGCCTGTGGCTCAGTGAGTAGGGCGCCGGCCCCATACACTGAGGGTGGAGAGTTCAAACCTGGCCAAACTGCAACAATAAATAGCCAGGTTTTGTGGTGGACACCTGTAGTTCCAGCTATGTGGGAAGCTGAGGCAAGAGAATTGCCTAAGCCCAACAGCTGGAGGTTGCTGTGAGCTGTAATGCCATTGCACTCTACCAAGGGCAACATAGATTCTGTGTCTAAAAAAAAAAAAAAAAATATATATATATATATATATATATATATATATATATATATGTTATATATATATAAACTTTTAGGATGTTCTCTCAAAAGAAAGTTTTTTTTTTTTTCTTTCTTTGCAGTTTTGGCTGGGGCCCTGCTTGAACCTGCCACCCCTGGTATATGGGGTTGGTGTCTTACTCCTTGAGCCACAGGCACTGCCTTCAAAAGAAGTTTTTAAAAGTTACACCTTGAGGAGGGAGTCTTTATCACCAATGCTACTGGTGGAATTCTTTGGGCAGGGCATTGAGGGAAAGAAGATTGTTTTATTTTCTTCTGATTAGTAAGAAGATAGATAGAAAATACTTATTTACTACTCTTCAGTCTTCAAAGCATAGAAAAGTCTTCTTCTTGTTCCTTTTTTTTTCCTTCCTCTTTTTATGTTGTTTTTCCTATGGTGGTGGGAAGTAGAGTCTAAGATATTGAAAGAAGATAAATTAGAAGACACAACCCAACAGGTCAGACGGAAGCCAGAGGAGATCATCTTGTCAAAATGCACCTGTGAAGCAAAAGAAACTTAGAAATCTGGAATTACTTCCCTAATTTTTCAATGACTCATGCCTCCTACTTGCAACTTTAATACTGTTGAACCATTTCCAGGATATCTAGTCATATACTGATAGCTGTAAGGTGGCTGATTTTTTCATGTATGTATGTGTAAATGTATGTGGGGCATATCCATTCCTTCATTCATTTTCAACTCAGTATCCTGAAGGCTGAGAATAAATTGCTAGAAATTAAATTATCTAAATCCACAGAACCGCATATCGGTTTCAATGGAGCTGTGATTGAAAGTCTATTTAAGACAAGACACTCAATTTTTTTTCTTTTTTGAGGAGGGGGGATTAGTAGAGAACAGAGTTCAACTGGGAATATTAAAACTTGTACCTAGATATTTACTCCTTTAAAATATTTCCTATAATTATATTCAGCCATGTTGTATTACTAGACATTTTTATTATACTTTTTAATAAAGATTTATACTTTATATATATTTTTTCAAAAATGGAAACGTTGGGAACAGTCATAATTGCATGCAGATTTCAAAAATGCCAATTGCCTTCAATGAAATTGTGAACTAATCTCCTTTATTAGTAACTTGATTAAATACCAAGATTTTAAGGAGAAAATCTAAGGCTCAATCTAGCCTCCAAAAACCTTACTGTGTATTTTGTGGAAGAAATAATTTTATGTTTTTAATGAGTAAGCTACAGGTAAAGGGTAAATTCGCTTTATTCTCCCTCTGGAAGTCTTGAATTGAATTGAATTCAATTGAAGTGAATTGAATCATAATAAATCACTTACTATATATCTTAATGGGGGGCTACTAATGGTAATTTGTATGATCATACTTTTAATTGAAGCTACATTCCTTTTCTTGTCTTTGCCTGAATTTTTATTTTAAATATTTGAATAAATTTGAAAACAATGTGTTGTCACTAATAAGGCCAATTAGTTTACCAATTATTTCACATACACTAGAATTCAGAGAAAAATCACTATAGAAGAGAGATCACTGACTTTTTTTTTTTTGGAGACAAAATATATGTTAAATTTTGGCTATAATATTTCCTACTTAAAAAGCAAATTTTGAGTAATTTATCTTACCGCTCTCTGTAGTCTTAGTTTCTTTGTCTATAAATAGGAAAACAATGTGTTCTTCGCTCTTTAGTTCAGTATTAAATGAAATACCACATATGAAATTTGGATTCATGCACTTTGACACAGAATAAATAATACAAAGATTGACATCTATAATTTTATTGTCTTCTATCTTCTTTCCTTCACCTCCTCATTTTGACTTATTTCCATTATATGATTACAGTTTGTTATTGTAAATACACTATTTTTTTTCTTACAGACATACATATCCAAAAGTTGAATCTCTCTTTGGTCTCAGCCATCCTCAAATACCTAGAGGATTTCTGTTCTTTTCTGTGGTTGTGAGCCGAGAGATAAAGATCCCTGTAATGTGAGCCAGGACAGCTGAGGATCAGAGTCTGGGTGATCAGTACTTCTAAATTTATGTTTTACTTGGATAATTAAAGTGGGAGGAGAAAGGAAGCATTAAAATCAGTCCTTAGTTCCCATTTGGATGAAGAGTTAGCCAAGTAAAATGTGCCCATCTCAATAAAATAAGTCCAGGTAACAATTGTCACATAATTTGAATAGAAATCTGAAGAGTGATGCCTTCAAATTTATTGGTATTCCTTTAAGAGCATGTACCATATATCTTATGTATTGTTTTTATATTTAATAATGGATATTATGGCTCAGCGCCTGTGGCTCAATCTGCTAAAGTGCCAGCCACGTACACCTAAGGTGGTGGGTTTGAATCCCCAGCCCGGGCCCGCCAAACAACAATGATGGCTGCAACCAAAAAATGGCCGGGCATTGTGGCGGGCGCCTGTGGTCCCAGCTACTTGGGAAGCTGAGGCAGGAGACTCGCTTGAGCCCAGGAGTTGGAGGTTGCTGTGAGCTATGATGCCATAGCACTCTACCCAGGGGGATAGCTTGAGGCTCCGTCTCAAAAAAAAAAAAATAATGGATATTATTATCCACTTATAATAAGTAAACTGAAACTCAGGTTTTAACTGTGCTTCATGCAAAATTATATGAATGTTAGAGATGAAATTTATGTGAACTGTTGTCCACAAAGCCTACATTGTCTTTGTATATCAGGACCCCTATAGCACATTACCATAGACTGTCTGCTTATACACAACAGAAATGTATTCCTCACAGTTCTGGAGTCTAGAGAGTCCAAGGTCACTGTCTAGCTGTGTCCTAATGAGGAGGAAGAGGCAAGGGAGCTCTCTGTGGCCTCTTTATAAGTACATTAATCTAGTTCCTACAGACTCCGTTCTCATGACGTAGTCACCTACCAAAAGCCCTGTCTTCCAGTACCATCCTATTAGGGATTAGGTCTCATTGGTGATTTGCGGTTTAAACAAACATACAGATCAGAGTGCCTCTATTTAAATGACTGGTCAGATGTGACCACAAATGAATCAATAGTCCTTCATTTCTTTGAATGAAAGATCAGCTGTTTCTTTTCCCTTGCTTTAGCTCTAAAGGACATGGAAGATTAAAAATTCTTCAAAATCCTCCAAGCCTAGAAGCCCCAGGCTGTTTCCTGAACTATCACAACTATTTCCCTCTTATTTTTGCTTCAGTTCAAAAACCGTTTTTCACTGAATGATGTATGAATGTGTAGCAACTTAATCAAATTGCCTAGAATTGCAGAAGAAAAAAATGCTGCCATCCGATTTTGTTTTTCAATGAATAGCATTTGACAAGTAGAAATGGAATATGAATAATAGTTAATGGAGAATGCTTGGATTTCACATTTCATCTTCCTTCTGGTGATATAAATCCTCACATGGAGAAATATCATATTTTATTTGTTATAACCCTGAAGACAGCAAAATAAATAAAAATTAGTATTGGGGCTAAGGGTAAGATCAATATCAGATTACACTGAAATGTTAAATATTCTGTTAAAGATAGATTGATCACTTATCTTCTCTATTGTCAAAATTGTTGAAGCTGAAAGGCTTTTAGAGGCGAGAGGTAAAGAGAATACAAATGTTTCAGCATCTAGTTAGAGAATGACTTATTAGATGGAGATATGTGTGATATAGATAAAATTGTATTTTCACAAATAAAGCTACTTAGATACCGGATCAATATGAATGCTATTATATCTTATTATCTTATTTGTGATCAGTGCAAAGGTCTCTTATCACTCAAGTTTCATGTTGACTGTTCTATAATTTCCTAAACAGCATCCAATCAATTAAAATGTAAACTACCTTATATGACTTTATACTTAGGTCTTTATGATCTCACAAAATAGGGTTTCTCAATCTCAATACCATTGACAATTTAGGCCCGATCATTCTTGGTTGTGAGTAAACTGTCCTGCACATTGCTGAATTTGTAGCAGGATCCTGGGCCCCACCAACAAACGCCAGCACTGCCTTCTCCTCTTAGCTGTGACAATCAAAAAGACATTGATATCGCCGTGTACCCACTGGGGGGCAAAAATGTCACCTGGCTAAGAACCACTGCACTAAAGACATTATTTTGAATGCAAGAGAAATTTCACACTTTTTATCCTATCCAGCAAACCCAACAATGACCTATAAATATTCTTTTCTAATTTCAAAATATTAAGGAGGTACACATGTTTTTGTTGTTTGGATACCTTTTATAACATTTAAGTTGGGGGTCTTAGAATGGCCATTACTCAAACGTTGTTCATTGTATGTGATAGGTATATCTTTTTAATCCTCTGCTCCCCTCTCCTTCTTGATTTCTTTGTGGTCTTCTGTGCCATTCAATTAGTTCCCAATTATTTAAGAGTACAATGATATTTGTAATCTATCCATATTCAACTTACCCATGATATTATACCATCTTTCTATTTTACCACTACACTGGATACATTTCTGTTCATCAAAACTGTGAAATTTATTTCCAATTTAAAAGCTTTTAAGTAGGCTGGTTTTTTATTTAACTTGTATTTCCGCTGCTGAAGATTTTCCCTTTTTTTTATTTTTGGGATTCATTGATGGTACAAAGAATTTGGTTACACTGATTGCATTTGTTAGCTAACATCCTTGTTGTAATTGTGTCCTGTCCCCAAGAGGTGTGCCATACACTGTGACTTCCCATCCCCTTCTCTCCTCCCCTCTCTCGATCCATCATTCCCCTACCCCATTTGTTATTTTAGACCTATTTTAGATTCTAATCCGCTTTCAGATTAGAATTTAGTACATTGGATTATTGCTTCTCCGTTCTTGTGATGCTTTACTAAGAAGAACATGTTCCAACTCAATCCAGGTTAATAAAAAAAGATGTAAAGTTGCCATCTTTTTAATGGCTGCCTAGTATTCCACAGTATACATATACTGTACCTTGTTAATCCATTCCCGGGTTGGTGGGGTTGTTTGGTAGGTTGTTTCCACATATTGGCAACTATAAATTGAACTGTGATAAACAGTCCTATGATAAAAGGATTTTTTTTCTTCTGGGTAGATGCCTAGTAAAGGGATTGCAGGATCAAATGGAATGTCTAATTTGAGTTCTTTGAGGATTCTCTATACTTCCTTCCGAAAAGGCTGCATTAGTTTGCAGTCCCCCCCAGCACTGTAATAAATGTCCCCTTCTCTCTACATGCACACCAGCATCTGCAGCTTTGAGAATTTGTGATGTGGTCTATTCTCACTGGGATTAGGTGATATCTCAGGGTGGTTTTGATTTGCATTTCTCAGATGATCAGAGATGATGAGCATTTTTAAAAAATGTTTGTTAGCGATCCCTCTGTCTCGTCAGAGAAAACTCTTGATGATGTTGAACTCAAAACAGATTTCATGACAAAGACTTCAGCGGCCAATGCAACAACAACAATTCACAAATGGGACTTAATTAAACTAAAAAGCTTCTGCACAGCTAAGGACACAACAGGTAAAGCAAAAAGAAACCTTCAGAATGGGAAAAGATCTTTGCAGGGTATCAATCTGCTCGAGATTTTCATGAATAGCCTATTCATATTTTATACCAATTGTCACTTCCTCAGGACATGCCTTTTCTTTCTTTTTTTTTTTTTTAAACAGTCACCTAGTTCTTTTCTACTGTATTGCCTTGTTTTGTACTTTTGACAGAACATATCACTGTATTTTGTCCTTATTTTTTTCTTAATTCCTCTTCCCCTGGAAGGTGAGGTACATAACAGATGCTTTGATCTGTTTACTATACTTTATATTAAACATAGCATTATTATGAGCACAAAGGACATAGTATTAACACATCTGACATATAAATTTCAATAAATCCACAAGCTATCAAATCCAGTACAATTCAATCAGAAGAGGGGTCAACTTGATTAGAACAAATATAAGAGATAGAGTCAAGTTGCATCCCTTTATATCAAAGGAGAGAGTTATTTAAAATTATTGTAGTCCTGCTATCACTAAGAAAATTAGCTTTAATATGATTCATTAGAATAGCATGACAATAAATGGAATATGACATGAGAATAAAATGATATGAGAATAAATAAATGAGAAGCCCCAGGTAGCTCTAGGCAGCTCTTAGCCTCTCTGGAGATAGATGCTTTGTCTTTTCTTTCCATGGTGACACTATATCTCCACTGAAATAATGGACATGCTGCCTTCACGTGGTTATAAGTTCCTGGAGGGAAGGCTATCTCCACCATGTTTCTCTGTCTCAGTACAAGTAAACCCCCAATAAATATTTCTCTATTGACTAGATGGTGAATGCATAGCATTCAGATATTGAATGATTTCTTCATGAATCTTGATTTGCTTATTCAATTATGATTTAGAGTTTATTTGTTGATCATCAAGCACTCTTCCAAGAATAAGGGTTTCAGTATTATGTGTCTTTTGTCTTTGTTTTCTTACTCTTTTTCAAATTTTCATGAAAATTGCTACAATAGTAAGAACCCTACATCCCTTCCACCCACTCAAAAAAAAAAAAAGAATTAAAAAAATCAGCAACATTAAAGTAACTGGGCTTCATTGTTGGTGCTTTACTTTTCTCTAATTTGAAAGCCTGCTAGTCAGTCAATGACATTAATGATGAGGAAATTGAGAATCAATGAAAGGAAATACGTTCTTTGCCTTGTGTGTAGTCAGGCAATAGAATTCTCAGATGCAAATGTGGTCAAGTCAAATAACATGGCTGGATAGGAAAATGGAAGACACGGTTTTACCTTCATTTGTACCGCTTGTAGTTATGACTATTGATCAAACATAAGAGGAATTTATCTTTTGCTTCTAGGAATATTGATATGTTGATTGTCTGAAAAGATAAATGTGCAATATTTTGAACTTCTGGGCGATTTATGTTTCAGTGTGAAAACAAGGGATGGCTGATGAACAGCATTGATCCCAGTGCTTCCAGAAAAGGTAGAAATAAGATACCTAAATGGAATTTGAGCAGCAAATGGAATGACCCAACTATCTCTTATTCTCTATGCCCTTCACAAAGAAGCAATGAAACAGACATTAAAGTAAAAATGAATCAAACGATAAAACTTATGGTAAATATCCTCTTATAAAATAACCCTGGATTCATAAAAAAAAGAGAGCAAAAACTATTTATTGTGTACTGATTTCTATGCTAGACCCAGGTCGCAAGGAGTTATCCTAGTTTCCAGGAAAATACTAACAGAAAGTTAATCATGTATGCACCAGTATTACACATTTCATGTATTGGGACACAGTTTAATATTAAAAGCAATGTGTAAAATAATTATTTGTTTTATAGATAAAGTAACTAATAAGAGATAACTTGCATGAAACCACTAAAAACCTTATGGCTCTCTGATAACTAAGCTTTTGTTTAAGGCTTTCAAAACCACTTTGCCAAACAAAGAATTGAAGCTCAAAATAGATAAACAATTTAGTAGTAGCATATCATGGTAAAAGAAGAGGGGGAAAATTTTACAAATCTCTGGAGTGTGCTCTTCAGAGTAAAATGGCCATTGCTTCCTTATCATCTATTTAGAAACTGCCCTGGGTAATTATTTTGCCATGAAATGATTTCATTTGAACATTTCAAGTATGCTTTCAATAGAAAATGTTTTCTTTGAAAATTAAATATTCATTTGAGAGTAAGACTTAACTTAAAATATTGTCCTGAAAACATTGTAATGTTAGTGGTTATCCAGTAGAATAACACAGAAGTTCATCTCTATCATGTTTTCTTATTTATTCTAGGATCCCACAGCCTTATTAATAGTACTCTATTAATAAACATCGGGAAACAGAAGATTGTATATAGAGAAATAAAAGAGTATTGAGCAGGAGATAGAAGCACAGCACTGAATGGGGGAATTATTGGAAGGGAATTATCAAATCACTTTTGAACTTCAAACTCAAATAGTGAATGGAAACAAGTCAGTCATCTCTTCCAAAGGGCATTAAGATAAAAGTGGTCACATATACTGTGGGTTAAATTCATTATTCCAGCTATATAAGATATATTTATTCAGGGAACAAATATTTTTTAAACAATTTTTAGGTTCCCAACACTGTTTCAGCAGCCTCATATCCGGCAGAGGAACAAATGGTTATAATTTCTACCCTCGTGCTGTTTGTTGCCTACTTAGGAAGACTAACATGTTTTGAATAATCACGTAACTAAACATATGGAGATATAAACTGTGTTAGCTTTAAGAACATATAAGTTCAAGGATAAAATACATATAACAGGGTCACCCTAATCCAGACGATCAAGAACCTTCCTGAGAAAGTGAGTTTTGGACTGAGAGGTGAAGTGTTGGGACAGAAAGTGAATTTAGGGAGAGAAATATTGGCAGAGCACTAAAGGCAGAGGAAAAACGAATTCCAGGTGACTCAGAAAGGAGGAGATGAAATGCCAGAGGCTGGTGAAAAGAGTGGGGGCTAGAGAGAGAGCTCGTAAATGTAACTCTCTTTGTGACCACAAATACCTCCTTTCTTAATCTCTTGTAAAAACACATTTACCTCTTATTTATGTAGCAGTAGTACCACAGATTGGCTGCAGCTTTCCTGGCTCCTGGCTGGTTCTCTTGGACATTTCTGGGATTGAACTTGGCTTGATTTAGCTCTACCTGGCTTCCCACATGGTATACAGTCACTCTGGTGCATCTTGTGGCTCAGGGCAGAATTTTAAAAGAGGACAGACCCATGCCAGGCATGAACATTTAAATTTTAAACTCCTCCTGGGGAGAGGTGTGTCACAATTAGTCACATTCTGCGGGCCAAAACAAGTCACCTGGCCAAATCTGGTCAAAGAGTGGGAAAATATGTTCTGTTTATAATACACCATGGTCGGGGGAAGAGCAAGCAGAGAACTGTGACCCAATCATGTCATCCGCCATTGGATTCTTTTTCATTCTCAAATATGTGCTTCTCCTCTGTTAACAAAACACCCCCATAGCTTCTCCAAAATACCCATGAAGTTTAATCATGCGTCAGACTCACACTCCAGGGTCTCATGTGCTATCTTAGGTTGGTATTTCATTTCTTTCGATCATGGAATTTGTATACTGAAAATACACGTTATTCATAGATATGTGAGCTAAAAATACTCCACATGCTCTGGTGGGAAGGGAGAACATTACCTGTGAAGACGCCCATGCAGCACGTTCAGAAAAGGGAAGAAGGAGGGAAGGCCATGAAAGTCACTGGTCCTAATCATTTCTGAAATCCCGCAAAAGAAAAAGTTGTAGTTTCTTCTTACCCCATAACAGAAATTTCCTCCCCTTAAATAGTTTGATCTCCCTGGAACAACTTGAATTACTTGATTGTGGAAAGTTCCTTATGCCAATAGCAGTGTCACCAATTATTTTTGCTATATTCCTCTCTTTAGACATAAGGGTCCTTTGAACTTATCAGAATCTATGTGACCATATACCACCTATCTTTTCCCGAAGCATTTTGTCTAACAGATAGGGTTTACTGTGCTGTGGGTCAGTTGAATGCAACCATACCTTAATTGGTCTTTGCTCAAATATTGAATCAAATAAGATTCAATAAGTCTCTACAATAAGATTCAATTCATTAATTCAATGAGATTCATTGATTCATTTCAATGAATTCATTAATTCAATAAGATTCAAAAGTCTCTACAAATAAGTAGAGACTTTTATGAAATGAGGTTGAGAAAAGTTGCCTTCTTTCAACCTTGAAATCCATAGAATTTCAGGTCCCTTTCTAACCCTTTTTATCTCTGATTACGAAAAGATCTATTATTTTTTAAACTTATTTCATTTAACCCAGAGCACTTTACAATCTTCAGTTCAATCTACCTTAATTCTGCTTTGAAGGCTCTTTAGTCAAATCCACAGATTCATTACATAACTTTTTTCTTGCTTTCAATATCTACAATTTTCACTTACATAAGAATGTTTAATTAAATGTGTTTTTAAGATTCCATAAAACTTGGGCCCATTCCCTTAGTAGTGGAATTGCTCAGTGACATAAACATAAACCAAAAGTCTCTGTGACATACTGATAGAAATAGTATCCTCTCCAACGTCGGAAGTCATTTACTGCAAATAACAGGGGAAAGAATCAGTAATTAAAAGCCTAATACTGACCTAAGTCACTGTTAAAGAAAGAAGACCAATGTTGAAGATGTGATATGAAACTATACTGACAGAATGGCTGCCTTATTTTCTACTTGTATTTGGAGATAAATAAACCAATGAGCTTTTAGATTCCTGTGACTCAGAGAACAAGTTTACACTAATTAGTGTTCCCCTCAGGCTCCAGATTGCCTCTATGTAATGAAGTGCAAAATGAGACTTGCCTCTGCCAGCAGGCCATTTCGCTGAGAGAGGCTGCATAACCGGTTTGATGTGCGTCTACTCACTCATGTCATGTATAGATTGGTGTTATAGGGACTACAAGATTGTAGGATTGTGATCCAGACAACACAGCCTGGGCTTGGCCAATCCCACAGTATGAACCAGACTTTTGGGAGCATCTCTTCAATGCTATTTTATAATCCTGTTAACCTAAAATACCTAAAACTTGTACCCAGTTCATGTTATTGATTTTATAAGATACCCTGACTCTAATCATTTTTGATCTTTCTAAGATTCTCTACTGCCTATATTCCATGGCCTACTTATGTTAACAATCTTGTAAGATTTTGTTTATCTACAGATTTATTAGACAAGTTAAGATATTATCAGAATCAGGTGATATAGCACAATTTGAGCTTGTATAGTTTAAGCAGATAGGAGATAAATGCATGTAAATTTAAAACATATAAAACTGGATAGGTTATACCTTGTCTGTGGACATGTTAAAGAGACAAAATCATGTTCCGATAAAAAGAACTGACAAAAATTCTTGAGACAGCACAAACAATATCTTAGAATCATTAAATTTGAAAATAGGAACAGCACTAAGAAATCTACTTCCAATGTCTTTATTCATAGGTGGAATTTTAGAAGAAATGATGTGCCTTGTATGCCTGGGCTATACAAAGTTAATGGCAAAAATAAGATTATCCATTCACAGATTCATGGATGCAGTCATACAAGCAGTCATATATATTTAATAACAAGTCATGACTAAATACAGTAGGACCTCTGAGAGTTGACCATTCAATGGACTATACAACTAGTCAACATACCAAGGTAATCAATACAAGGAATTAGGCCTACTGTACTGATAGGTAAGTGTGGGGCATGGCTGGTCTATGAAAATTAGGTCAACTTCAGGAAGTTGTCAACACAGGGAGGAGGTTAACCATGGAGGTTTTACTATATAATGTGCCTTGGTAAGGTATGGGTAGTGGGGATACAGCAGTGAAAAAGCCAGAATCTCTCGCACTTTTGAGATTACAATCTAATCAGGAAAACAAATATTAAAAATTTCTTAGAAATAGATGATTGTTGCAAAAGAGATGTAGAGAATATTATAAGAGAAAAAAGAAAGAGAATGAATTAGAATCCAGATGACTTGCAGTCTGGTACTTACTCCATATAACCCAGTGTATTTTGTGACTCATTTTCATAGCACTCACCTTGGTCTTTATTTTTTTGGCCAGCGCTGGTTTTGAACCCACCACCTCTGGCATATGGGGCTGCTGCCCTATTCCTTTGAGCCACATGTGCCACCCTGATTCATCTTGGTCTTTATCTGGTAAAGATATTTCCTGGCTCCAATTATATTTATGTATGTCTATTATATCTTTTTGATGAAACTTTAAGGTGAGATTTCATTTTTGTTTGCTATTACATATCAAATATTTCTGTGTATATCTTGTTCATGAATCCTTACCATATATACAAATGCTTCCACTGAGTAGACCATGATACGAGGTGGCCATAATGTTCATGGGTAATTTAAAATAGGGTGCAATTTTAAATTGCACTTGAACTTTATGGCCACCCTGTATATAACTGCCAGGTGTAAGAGTATGCACATTAAAAATCTCTAGGCTCAGTGCCTGTGGCTCAATCGGCTAAGGTGCCAGCCACATACACCTAAGGTGGTGGGTTCGAATCCCCAGCCCGGGCCCGCCAAACAACAATGATGGCTGCAACCAAAAAATGGCC
>CAUYQV010170718.1:0-21005 GCA_963574575.1 Galagoides demidoff | reverse complement strand
AGATACTTTGCTAAGAAGAACATTTTCTTGAATCACTTTAATGTTTGATGCTTTTCCATTCAATGCAGAGTAATTTATCCCTAGACTTCTCGCTTTTCTTTTTGTATTAGTGTAGTTAATTATTAAAGTTCTCCTCAGAGTGATTCACTATAACTTCTAATGTAAGTAATTTATCTGTTAATGATTTATCTCTGATGCTTGTGTTTGTCCTTATATATTGTAGTTCCACACAATTTGTTATAACATTTTTTTTTTTTGAGACAGAGCCACAAGCTATCCCCTTGGGTAGAGTGTCATGGCATCACAGCTCACAGCAACCTCCAACTCCTGAACTCAAGCAAGTCTCCCACCTCAGCCTCCCAAGTAGCTGGGACCACCGGTGCCCGCCACAACGCCTGGCTATTTTTTGGTTGCAGCCATCATTGTTGTTTGGCAGGCCCAGGCTGGATTCAAACCCACCACCTTAAGTGTATGTGGCTGGCGCCTTAGCCACTTGAGCTACAGGTGCCGAGCCATGTTATAACTTAAAATTAATATTTCACCTTGGAAATGGCTGTGTATGTTGCAATGCTTTCCTGAAGTGCACAGTACTGGTGCAGATACTGCTGCATCAATAATTAGGCAGCAAAATCTGGGAAGTAGATTATTAATAGTGGAAGTGTGAATTGGCGAATTTATAATTTCCTTATGTGGGTTATGCATAAAAATTTTGTTCTCATTTTCTTCTCCATGATTTCTGATTTTTCTACATTCCAAGTGTGACTCTCAGATATTTTCTCTTTAGCAAATGATGGAAAGGGAAGCATTCAGTTACCTGTACTTGTCTCTCCCCTCTAAGGTACCTTGAGTATTATTTGGGTTTCTTGAGCAAATGTTTACTGATGTAGTATTTAACTCATCTAATTTTAGCCCACACCAATCTACTCACATCCTTTTATCTAAAGAACATGCCCCATGCCACTTACATTTCATATTCTCTCCTGTCATTTTAAGATGTGAAATAGCAAGGAATATTAAGACACTATTTCTCTTAGAATAAAGGGAGGAAGTTAATCCATCTAAACTAACTGAAAGACAAAAAGGTTATCAGGTTATATGATCAAAATACTTTTAGTGACATCTATTATTTGAAATGATCCTTTAAAACACCTTTGACAATCTAACGTACTTATGTTTTTAACAAATGTATTCCTTGTAACTTAATTATAATCATTTCTAAGGCACATAACGACAAACGCTATCTTGGATAATGTAAAATAAAATAACAAACACTAATCCAAGCTGGGCAGAATGCCCAGAGAATCAGCTAAGTGAAAATGGGCAATAAAATCCTAAAAAGGAAAGTTGGAAAGAAAATCTAAATATGAAATAGCTACAGGTATACACATAAAAATCTTTCACTCTAATAATAATCGGTATGCATTTTTGCACACTGGGGAACCTAGCAATTTTTTTAAGCTGACTTTGTCTTTACCTCAATTTATAAACCCTTCTTATGACTGAAAGCTAAATATTTAAAATGCCACAAACCTGGGGATATAAAAGTATAATTTTATACCAGGAATTTCTAAGACATTTGTAATTATGGAACACATACGTTTATAGGGAGCCATGGCTAGCACTGTTAGCAACCAGCAGCAAAAGACTCAGAAAATTTAATTTCCCTCTAGAATCTTACGGTATCGGGACAATCTTGTCACTGCTTTTCTTTCCTCACACACTTTGAGTGATAGTAGCCTTAGTATCAATGAAATATCTTACAGAAACCACTTGAGAACAAATGTTAATTTGAAATGTAATATAAAGGGGGAAATTACAAGAAAGAAACGTGAAGCTACTATTATTCTTCCTACATGGAGTTGAATACATTCCTATCAAAAACAACATTTTTAACCTTAGTTACACTGTTAAAATTATGACAAATCTGATATAATTCACAAATGAAGGCTTTTTTGAAATAAGCTTTGATTCCAATATGTGGTTCATAATACGCAGGAGAGTCAAGGGGAGAGAACAATGAGTGGAAATGGGAGACAGAAAGGAGAATGATAGAGTAAAAGGGAAAAAGAAAAAAGGAAATAAGGAAATCAATGGGGAGAGAAATTAAAACAATCAGAAAGGGTATCAGACTAGAAATACTAAGTCTAGGGAGTAACAATAATATGGAAACTAAGAAAAACTACAGGATTCAAAACGACAACCAATAATCTTGCTAATGGTCAGTGAAACATAACCTGATTTATGATGACACAATGTTTAAATGAAAAGTTAATGCTCAGGATCAATTACATAAATACACCTGAAGCTGCTACAAATTTTCAAACATTAGAGAAACATGTGGGGGTTATTGTGGTGTAGCGTGTAGCATAGTGATAGATTTTTGAAGACACGAACCTTATTAGGAACCATTGAAGGGGTTTTTAGCAAATGCTTCATGAATGTCTTGAAGTGTATTCTTCTTTTTTTTTTTGGCTGGGATGGGGTTTGAACCCTCCACCTCTGGTATATGGAGCTGGCGCCCTACTCCTTTGAGCCACAGGTGCTGCCCTTGAAGTTTACTCTTGTTATTCATTTTGTTAGTCAAACAATATTTTTAAATAAAAACACATTCACTTTTTATTATTTTTTCCTTTGAAATACAAGAGATGCCATGACTCCAAACTGTGAAGTGTTTATAGGTGAAATTGTTCTAATGACACATTAACTATTTCATATTGATTATAGTAAAAGGGGACTAAAGTTCACTGATTCTTTCACCTTCTATCGGCTTTTGTTCCACTAGTGAATCTATAGGCGTCAGTGCTACACAACTGTCTGTATTTTCCTCTGCTGTATTACATAGCGACATGTCTATACCATGTAGAATTAAAAACAACTGCAAACATTAAAAAAAGTGAAATACTAAGAATTCTCAGATGAAATGAGCTCTATATGAGAGAGTAATTAAGAAACAATTTTGCTGATATCATTAATACTGGACAAAACATTAAAGAAAGTTTAAATTTGCATAAACTTGGTAAAAAATGTTCTTCATTTCCTCTCATATCAAATGTGAAAATTGTTTAAAACTTTTAGTCCTAGACTCCTTCTAACATTTTTTAAAATATTAATTTCAACTTTTATTTATATGTTTTATTATATTATGAAAATAATAAATGTAAACTTAAGAATTATTAGTCAATTGTAATTATAGTGCATTTTATGAATATTTTTTCTTTCAAGTGGGCAAGAGTGCATACTCAATGTGGTAAAACTTTTATTTCATAGTATTCTTCTACTCTGAAAATGAAAGCATTAGGTTTAGAAATTTACGGAATGTTTGTTCTTTGCTGTCAATGGACTGTGTCCAAGAACAAATGTGAAATATGCTCTTTAGAAAATAAATACTCCAAGTACCGATTCTACCTAGTAGATAGCCACTTTACCAGACTTGTTACACAAATGAGGGCCAAAATCTTGGTTTCAGATCTCAGAATTTTCTGTTTATTACCCATGAGAATGTAAGCAAGTTATTTATTCATGTTGAGAGTTGTTTTTCATCTGTAAAATAGAAATAATAATAATACATGTCTCCGAATGTTCTTGTGAGTAGATAGTGAGCAGGAAAATCCTGAACTGTGTATACAACACTGCTAGATGCACAGAAGATCAGTGAATGGGTAGCATTTCTCAGAATCTGGATTTAGTAGTAATGGTAGTTTCTTATGATTTTTCAGTAGTACTTCTTAAAACGTTATATATCTAAAGAAAATAGAAACTTCAAATTTGGAAACCAATTTTGACAAATAATTTGAATTGCTGAGTCTGTGTGATTTTGAGTAATCCTTTGATAGAGTTTCCAATTTTAAAATATCTCCAGGTGGTTGCCTGTTCTTGCTAATGGTATACACATTGTCCAATTTTCTTAAAAGTACATGATTTTCTTCATACAATTTATTTCTGGGTTTGGAAGTATTTTTAAAATGTTTCATTCTATTCAAAATACATGGATGGTTGAAGAAATTAAAAGAAATAATTACTGAAGAAATATTTTACTTTCTCACAAAATAATTAAATCCCAAAGAGGTGCATAAAATCTCTGTCCCCCCAAATTTTACTGCAGCAATGCCAAATTTTCCATGATGTCATAGCACTACCATAGTTCAAACTTTACTTTTAATACAAGTCAAAGGAGCAAGAATGGAAAAGCAAACACTGGTACTCAATACCATGTTGGAAATAACTGATCAATACTTAAGCACACTTATGGAAATAAATCTGAATGAAAATCAAGAGAGAGAAAGAGGAGGAAGTGATAGGTGAATTCACACCTGTTAGGTATATACATACTATCTGGGTAAAGGGCACACTTAAAATTTTCGCTGAACATGTACAAAAAACATGTTAAATGACTAGTATGCAAATAGATCATATGTACCTCCTAACATTCTGAAATTTTAAAAAGTGCAAAAATAAAAATGGAGATTTTATCCAGCATTTTTAATAAATCCTGTTTAAATTAAACTTAATCCTGTTTTAAATATCCAAGAAAACTAAGAATCTGTTTTAAATTTAGATAACTGTCAAAATTATCTGAGCTTTAATTGCATATTTCATTGCCTTTGGACTTGTGAAGTTTTCTGCGGTTGATGTACAAATTACCACAAGTTTAGTGGCTTTAAACATGTAAATTAATTATCCCACAGTACTGGAGTCTAAAAATAAGTGTCTCTGGGAGAAAATCAAGTTGGCAACATGTGTGTGTTCTGTCTAGAAGTTCTTGGGAAGCGTGTCCTTTTCCTTGTCCATTCTACCTGTTGGGGAAGCCTGCATTTGTGGAGTATGTGTCCTTACATCTTGCAAGCCAGCTCTTGTCACTCCAAACTCTGTTCTGCTCCCCTTGGCACATGTCTTCAGAGTGTGGACTCTCTTCCATTTATAATGACCTTTGTGATTAATTTGGGCCAAATCCAATTGTCCAGAAGAAACTGTCCATTTGACATTCCTTTATTAAACACATCTGGATTGTCTTTTTTTCCATAAAGTCAATGTATTCACAGATATAGAGTTTTGCAGGGCTGTTATTCTCCCTAACACACAGAGTAAACATTGGTCATACAAGAGTAAACACTGGTCACATTTACAATGTCCCACAACCTTAAGAGTTATTTTCCGGCTACTTAATTTTAATGGTGTAACTATAGTTAGGAATCAATTTATGATGTTAATTCCTAAAAGATATGCTCTTTTGTTATTATTTTCTGATTTCAAATCATTATACTTTTTATCATAACGAAAATTGGTTAATAATGTCCTCAAACAAAAGCTCCATATAAGAATTGTAAAAAATTAATTTGGTATTTATGAATTTAACATTTTCAAGTCTTTTTTAAAGAAACAAATTTATGAGCCAATTTCACTAGAAATTCATACTATTTCTTCAGTGATTTCAAATTAATTTGTTTCCTTGTTATGCTGAATAACATAATTTGTTTCCTGTTATGCTCAAATAGAAACTTTTTGAGTTAGTCTTTTTAATAACCAAACTTCGATTTACACACATTCTATTTAAATTAGAGACTGTTTCATCATTTATACTAGTATAATCCAGCCATATACTTTATGTACTTAGAAGATGGATTTGTTTCACATTTAGTACCTTACATTCACAAATTTAAAAGAGGCCAGGATCTTGTTCTGTTAAATGCTAATTGTAAATTGAGGAAGGATATGTACTGATTAATTTTTTATAAAGATCAAACTTTCAGCTACTCTATTCAATTACTATTACATTTTACTCACTTTAGAAACTTACAGGCATTCAACAAAATAAAAACAGTAATGTAGAGGTTTATTTTAACATGATTTTGGGTGATTATTGCTATCAAGGCAATGGAAAGATGAACTGTCAAACATTATGTAACAACAGAGATACACTTTGAAAAACTCATCATTTAGCAGTTTTATGACTCTGTGAATATCATAGTTTATTTATGGAAATCAAGGTAACATAGCCTACTACACACCTGCTGCAAAGCTGTGCAGCAGGTGACTGAACTGAAGCCTGGAAGTAACTGTAACACATGATGGTTATATGTGTATTTAAATACATCTACATATAGAAAAGGCACAGCAAAAAATATAGTATAAAAGATTTTTTTTAAACGCCAAAATGCATACCTAAAGTACTTAGCATGAATGGAGATAGCAGGACTGGAAGTTTCGCTAGGTGAGTCAGTGAGTGAGAGGTGAATGAATGTGATGGCCTGGCCCTAGGACATTACTGTGCACGACTGGAGACTTTATAAACACTGGACACTCAAGCTACACTAACTATAAAAAATGTCTTACTTCATTGATAAATACATCTTAGTACACTGTTATTTTTAACTTTATAATCCCTTTAATTGTTTTAACTTTTTTCTTTTTTTTTTTTGAGACAGTGTCTCAAGCTGTCACCCTGGGTAGAGTGCTGTGGCGTCACTGCTCACAGCAACCTCAAACTCTTGGGCTTAAGCAATCTCCCTGCTCAGCCTCCCAAGTAGATGGGACTATGGGTGCCCACCATAATGCCCGGCTATTTTTGGGTTATAGTTGTCATTGTTGTTTGGTGGGCCAGGCTGGATTCAAACTCGTTAGCTCTGGTGTATGTGGATGGCGCCGAGCCTGTTTTAAGTTTTTCAATTCTTTTGTAATAACATTATGTTAAAACTAAACACAACGTAGAGCCCTACAAAAAAAAATTTTCTTTCTTTATATCTTTGTCCTCTAAGCTTCTTTTATTTTTAAGCTTTTACCTTTTATAAAATTTTATACAATTTTTATTTGTTGAAAACTACAAAACAAATGTACACATTAAGCTCAGTCTACCCCCAGTCAGGATCATCAATACCACTGTCTTCACGTCCACATCTTGTTCCACTAGGTCTTCAAGAGCAGTAATAGGCATGGAGCTAGCACCTTCCAGAATAACAATGCTTTCTTCATTATATTTTCTGAAGGAATTCTCTAAGGCTGTTTTACAGTTATCTTTTTTTTTTTTTAGAAGTAGAAGGAGTATACTCTAAAAACACAATGTACTTACTATACTATGTCATAGTAGAGTAACTTTACTATTCTATACTATAATTTCCAGGCAATAGAAAATTTTTCAGCTCCATTATAATCTTACTGAATCACCTTTATATTTTCCTCTTTTATTGACCAAAATGTCATGTGGTATATGAGTGGATATAAGAAGTATGGAGTAACTAAAATAGAAAAGGAATTATAATGACGAATGATAAGGAGATGCATGAACAAACTAGAATCAGTAGGAGGGGGCAGAACAATAAGAAACAAGTATATCAAGATATCATGAATGAACTATTAGTCTGAGTGAATTATTGCAAGGTTTTCAGAGGTTAGTTTATAGCTTGACGTTTTATATTTGAAAACTTATTATTTACTTAGTTTCAGATCACCAAGAATTATGACATGTATTCCTTAATTTACATAAATTTGTTCATGCATTCTCTGAACAGTTTTACTACTTCATATTTCTTGGTACTAGACATTTCCTCCCATTTGGGAATTGAGGTACAGAATGTCCTCCATTCCTACAAGACAGCTGTCTAATGTATAATTACATGTTAAATTCTATATCACTGGAAAACATCAGAGCCAAGAATATGGTAGGCATAGTTATAGAATAATACTATGAAATTAAATCATACCCACAAATAATGAAAGAACACTTTGCGGATCCAAATGTGGCCCCAGTGTAAAACTGCACAGTGAACAAGAGCCACAAATGTCCAGAAAGAAGCCACATTTCTGGCCAGAGTATGGAGAATGCAGTCTGCACAGATAGGACAGTGTGGGGTAAATGTCTCCTCTTTTCTCTTTTATCCATAGTCACTGCAAGAATGCTGTGATTAAAAATATTGCAAAATTCTATATAAATGATTCTCTTTTAAACAATAATAATTGTAAGAAAATCTTCCCACATGTTCAGGCACATAATTGGTATGCTACAACTTCTCCAAAACTATAACTTTGGCTGAAGTAATAATAATGTGCTTATGTGATGTTATTTTTCACAGTTTCAACCCCCCTCCAACCAGCTGAAAGATCATGGCCTTGATTCTGTCAGTTAGCTATGACTGGGTAACAGACATTTCCATAACTGGGGGAACCCTTTACAGGAGCATTTATTTATTTATTTATTTTAGCATGTGTTTCTCTGCTCTGATCCGGGAACAGCTCAGTCCAGGGGTCTGGACGGCTTTCTTTCCTTGAATCTGAACTGTTTGTCTTCTCAGGAGGTTGTGGGCTCATTCCTTCTCTGTGTACAGTCATTCTGGGGACCAGAAAAGGGAGCGATAGTCAACCAGAGAAAGCTCTTCTCAAAAAGTTGAAAGAACCATAAAAGAAAGAGAAACATACAAGGCTCCTTGGGGCTTAACCTCCAAAACGGTTCAGCTTTTGCCCCTTAGGGATACACACCCTGACCTTAGAAGGAAGGCAGGCATTGCAGGGTTACAAAGATCATGCCTTGTCCTTTCTGTTCTTTTTCATATTTCTACTCATTATGCTACATTTTGGCTTGAAAACTCATTGATTGAAAATCCGGCTTGCCGGATTTTCTTTTCTTTGTTTTTTCTTCTTCCCATTACGTGGACTTACAATGTAAATACTGTGTTTGAAAATAATAATCTCGGCTCGGCGCCTGTGGCTCAATCGGCTAAGGCGCCAGCAAGGTGGCGAGTTCGAATCCCCAGCCCGGGCCCACCAAACAACAATGATGGCTGCAACCAAAAAATGGCCTGGTGTTGTGGTGGGCGCCTGTGGTCCCAGCTACTTGGGATGCTGAGGCAGGAGACTCGCTTGAGCCCAGGAGTTGGAGGTTGCTATGAGCTGTGATGCCATGGCACTCTACCCAGGGGGATAGCTTGAGGCCCCATCTCAAAAAAAAAAAAAAAAAAAAGAAAATAATAATCTCTTTGATGTCTAAGTGACGTATTTTTTCTTCCCAGGTTATTCCACTTCAACCAGAATTTATGTATGTATGCATGTGTTTATTATTCTCATATTAATTTATTTGCTTGTTTATAACTTGCTTTTAATGTTCAACATATAGTTCTATCATATAGATATAGTTACAGTGAGTTCTTACTTACTGCAATTATCAAAAAAAGTAGGAAGAGAAGAAGAAAATAAAATACATATTACACAGGAAAAAATACATATCTTTAGTAGGGCCAACAGAGTGTATTCTTTCCCTGAATCTCTGGTAGTAGATTACTGTATGGATGTGCCCAAACCTATGAAACTGTACATCTGAAGATTATTTTTCCATGCAAATTAAAAACAAAATCAACCAGGATACCAGGGCACCTCCACCATAGAATCTGTCACAGATAAAACCAACTCTACCACAAGTGCAAAACTTAAAAGGGTGGGGAGAAATGCACAAAGTAACAGAAAGATAGTGTTTAGAGCTTATAGGGAAAGACAATCCAGGAACAATGAACATACCATATAATCAGATCTTAGTTTCTAATCCCATTCTCAAATAATATGAACCAAATTTCCCTGGAGAAATGTCTGATTCTTAAACCAGGCATAGCATGCACAAAATGAGCCTGGTGTATCTTGTAAAACAAGAAAATAAGGAAGTGGGGAAAAAAAGAAAAGGAGGGGGAGGCAGAAAGGGAGGCAGCAGAGGAGGAGAAGGAAAAAAAGAAGGAGAGAAAGAAAACAAAATTGAAAAAAGAGGAGAATGTGCATCAAAAGAAAACAGCCAGCCTGAAAGAGCCGCCGACATTCAAACCCAGAGTAATTTGAACAATCACCAAAAATTAATGTAGTGTTTCAGGTGATTCTCTTGCTTCCGCCTCCTGAGTAGCTGGGACTACAGGCACCCAGCACAATGCCCAGCTATTTTTTTGTTGCAGTTTGGCAGGGGTGGGGTTCAAACCCGCCACCCTCAGTGTATGGGGATTTTGCCCTACTTAGTGAGCCATAAGGGCTGCCCTAATGTAGTGTCAACATATCACCCAAATAGTAAAATACTGATGAGCCCATAATGATATATTATTATTTTTTTAATTCTTATGAATCATAATATTTGTATATCTTTATAGGGTACACGTAATGTTTTGATATAAGCATAAAATGTAAATTAATCAAATCAAGGTGACTGTGGTACCTATCACCAGTAGATAATTTATAATTTCTTTGTGTTAGGAACATTCTAGTTCTACTCTTTTAATTATTTTAATGTATATCAAATGCTATGTATTCTTTTTCTTGTGACTATGTCAGCTGCAATATTTCAAATATTTCTTAGAAGAGGTGTTAAGTTCAGCCATCATGAAGGTTGTGTTATGAAATGCATGTATTTTTATGTGGTAAATTTAATTACTGCATCTCAAAAGTCAAATTAGAATTCAATGCTCTGTTTCTTAACCGGAATATCAGGTATATAGGAATTCAGTTCACAATAATTAATTGAGCTACCCATGTATTTTTAGGAAAATTTCTGCACATTTGTTATATAATATATGTACAAACTAGGTAATGGAACGATTTGCTTATAACATGTTAACATTTAAGTCCAAGAATTGTTTAAACCTCATTGTTAATGAATTTTTTGACCTAGACATATGAATACATTTGCATGCTAACGTGATTAAACAATCATGAATAAAACCTGGCAAGTGTGTGAATTAATCATACATAAATTTTTTTCCAAAGTTTTAATAAAAGTGAAAGGAATAATATTAACTACAAAACAATGACTTTTGAGAATTGATGATATGTATATGTGTGTATATATGTATATATATATATCATATATGATAACATTGTGTTTATTATCAAAACATTATTTTTCTTTTTGTTTTCCACTCAGGTTTCATATGCTAAAGAAAGTAAATTTTTAAAACTTTCTTAAATTAAGAAGATGTTTCCTTGGGGTTAGAATAGGACAAATAGTCCTTGAGTCCTAAATACGAGGAACCTGAATCCTGTGGTCAGACTGTACCATGATGATGGGACATGACTCAGAATCACTGTACTGTGTATCAGGAAAGCTGAAATCAGCTACAAAATAGTCTTATAACCCAAGTATGGTAGGAAATGAGCCACTATTATTAAATTAATATTTACACATGTATAATGATCAGAGCATTGTCACTTTAACAAAGTCAAAGATCCGGAAACTTGGAAGAAACTCTGGGTATACAGTTTGAGGGTAATTTCCTATAGGAGTGGTATAAAAAGGAGCTTACTGCCAAAATTGCCATAGGTTTATTTGTAAGAAATAAACACACTATCTTTCATTTATGCTTAATTTCCTGGACTGAGATTCAAGCACATATAGAATGTTGCTTCAGTTAAATAAAACAGACAGTTACAAAGCAGAGGTCTAATGCCTCTGATTTGTCATAATTCTTTGAAACACATATATAATGCTATTTTTTTAAATTTCAGAGCACCTCGATAAAAATTATTGTATCAGAGCATGCTGTACACTACGGAAAATAAACTACAGGAAGCGATCATTTTCTTCAGTGGAGTTGTCTTCAGATAATTTGTGTCAAATTTCAGTAGCTTACAATTATGTTGCCTTTAAGAAATTCACAGAGTTTTTTGAAATATTTATAACATTTGCAGCTATTTTGTAATGAAGTTATATTGTTAATATATTAATGAAGTTATATTGTACATGTATAATACACTGAATCTTCTGAGTCAAAATCGTTAAATATTTTAAATTTCTAAATCCCACTGAAGATCTTTAAATGTTGTTTAAAATGCCATAATTCTTTTTACTTTGTCCTTAAATGTCTTCTTTTATGGAATGAATAAAAGAATATTTTCTAATAGTGACAATACTATTTTCCCACTTTTCTATTACCGAGAATGTTATTCTTAAGGGCAGTGGTAATAAAATACCACAAAACTGAGTCTTTCAAACAATAGAAATTTATTCGCTACCAGATCAGCAGGTTGAAAATCCAAGATCTATGTGCCATCCCCGTGAGTATGGGGTGCATCTTCTTACTATGTTATAACAGGGACATTTCTCTGTGCATGTCTGCTGAAAGAAAGGGAAATCTGGTGTCTGTTCTTACAAAGACACCAGCTCTATCTGATTTTTGCTCCACCTTTGACCTCATTTAACCTTAATTACCTTCCTAAAGCCTCTATCGCAAAATATAGTGACACTGGGAATTAGGACTTGGTATTGGAGTTCTCCAGAGACACAGAATTTTAAGAGATACATAGATAGACAGACAGACAGACAGACAGACAGACAGACAGACAGATAGATAGATAGGAAGGAACTTATTAGAAGAATGGGTTATGGGATTATGTCAGCTGAGAAGTCCCACAGCAGGCTGCCTGTAAACTGGAAACCCTGGGATGCTGGTAGTCTGGCTCAGTCTTAATCCAAAAGACACAGAACCAAGAAAAGCCTCAGGGTCTCAGTCCAAAGCAGAAGGCTTGAGTAGCTAAGGGCTTCTGGTATAATGCCAAGGCTGAAGAGCTTGAAGTTCTGATGTCCAAGGGAAGAAAGGAAAGAGTACATCCCAGCTCCAGGACAGAGAAGGAGGAAAAATTTTTCTCTTTTTCTTTTCTCTCCAGATTTCCTTAGGCCAGATCACATTGAAGATGGATCTTCCCCACTTGGTCTACCAATTCACACAGTCTATTTCTCTTTCTGGAGATGAACTTTCTGGATTCTCAGATATCTACCTTTGAACTTGTCCTTTCAGAATATTTATTTTTAATCTGTTTGCTTCTCTGTTTTTGTCAAGGTAAGGGGATAGGATATATTTCTTTAAGACTTTGTAGGCTTGACATATTATTTTAAATATTTGCATACATTCTAGATAGGATTCAATTTATACTCTTGCTGCTCTGGGCCCCACAACTTTTAGGGATAGATCTATCGTGATGATTAAGTTGGAAAATGTATGTGGCTTACTTATCAAAGTCTGAACATTAATTCTCCACCTCCTTCTCATATTTCTTTCCTTAAACGTTTGGTAATCAGAATTACCTTTAAAAAAGATTATTCAGGTGGTCCTGTTCTAGTAACATGAGCACATTCAAACAAAATAGTTAGGGCCTGGTGTGGTAGCTCATGTCTGTAATCCCAGCATTTGGGGAGGCTTAGAAAGGGAATTCACTCAAGATGAGGAGTTTGAAACCAGTCTGGACAACATAGTGAGACCCTACAAAGAAAATAACTGGGCATAGAGTGTATCAGTAGTTGCTGTAGTTGCAGCTGATGAAGTGGATCATTTGAGCCCAGGAGTTTGAGGTTATGGTGAGCTATGATTGGGTCACTACACTCCAGGCTGCAGTGAGACTCTCTCTATTAAAAAATAATTAGTTTTCTCTGATACCAAGAGGAGAACTCAAAGAAATCTGAAGCATAAGAATAATACACTCTCAGCTGCCTATCAGAAATACAATCACCTTTGTCAACAAAATCATTATCAACCAATTAATGACTGTCCACATTGCAAAATTTAGACATAAGTGATGTGAAACAGGACCACTACTTGAAGCTCTTGCAGAGAGCCATGAAAAAATATAAAAATAAATCACAGCACATTAGTTAGCGAATAGATTGCAATATGTAGTAGAAATATAAGGATATGTTCTTATTTTCTATCAATTCACTTACAATCTGATTTTAATTGTCTAAAGTCCTCCTTTTTTATAAATCACCAAAGTCCCATGGATTATATCTTTACTGATCTTTTGCTTACAATTCAAAAATACTATTTTTCATGACACAGAGAATTATTTATAAATTCTCCAATATTAGCAAATAAGTATTGCCTTAAGTGCAAAATAAGCAAATAATTATTGTTTTTAACAAGGGAGAATTTGTATGAGTTATCCCTTCCTTAGTCCCAAAGCTATCAGAAAAATCTGAAAGCATATTGTGTTGTACTTCAAATAACTACTTTGAATATTATAATCCATTTCCCTTATGAATGCTTTTTTTTTAACAGTTATAGAGTCAAAATTCAAATAATGAGAAACTTTGCCTATAGTTGGCAATTCTTCAAGGCTGTGAGTCAGAATATATTATGTGGCTTTATTATTATTACATTAAACCACTGTAACTGCACGTGCACAGTAGTTATGACTGACTGTACCATAGAGGAAGAACAGCTGGTTGCCTGGGGCAGCAAACTACTAGAGGAGTAAAGTGTTTTGTGGCTGTTTAATATGTGACTGATTACTTGCTAGAAGGAGGAAGCATTTCTCATATTGCCTGAGGTGGTAAAAACCCTCGAGTTGACTTTAGTCT
Source organism: Galagoides demidoff (assembly GCA_963574575.1). Classification (NCBI taxonomy): domain Eukaryota; kingdom Metazoa; phylum Chordata; class Mammalia; order Primates; family Galagidae; genus Galagoides; species Galagoides demidoff. Next base: position 6,703 of record CAUYQV010170718.1, on the reverse strand, counting down.
TGTTCCTTTAGTAAGAGACACAAGGCATACAATCCATAAATGAACATCTCAATGTGACATTAACTGTTAGTCTGTGCACTAACTCTGGGTCTTTCTGGGTATAATAAATGGCCCCTGTGTGGTTTATTTTTTTAGTCTATCCAGGTCTTACATGAATAGTTAATGTTACCGTAGGAAATATTATTCTGCAATATGGGACTTCTATTATGTCTCTACCGGGTCACTGTCATCATTAGGTTGCCTCACGGTGATGTAATCTTTGGAACTTGCTCTTATGTGCTGTAAAACTTGCAGACTGCCCTGAACTGAAAATATATCTGTCAGGGAAACACACAGAAAGCATGTTTAAAGTTGATTTTAGGCATATTTTATCAAACAATTAATTGTCATATTTGCAAGTCTCATACCAGATTTGTTTCTTACAGGAATAATATGCTGACTCATGAGTGAAAAATTATCAGCATCCAGGCCTGCTTCAGAAGGTAAAAAATAACTGCAAGTAAATGTATTTGGATTATTACGTTGAAGCTGAAAAAGCGCTTTCCTACAAAAACACAATGATGGGACAGGAAACTTTCCTTGAGAATAGCTTACAAGGTCAAGGAGATGCCTTTATCCACCAACTGAAATGCAAGAGAAATCCCACGTTCAGCTCATTGTGGGAGTCAATACTTATACTGTTGACTGAACAAGAAAACCAACAATATTTATTTAGATTGTGTTTTGAAAATGACTTCTTGGTACCAAATAATAAAAAACTTGACGTGTTCCATATGTCTAAGACACATACAGAAGACATTAAAATACAGAGAAATATAGTCCTAATTATTTTTGCCAGCATCATATGTGAAATGACTTTGCCTATACCCACCATGAGGTATAATTAATGAGAAGAAAGTGCAGGTGATTCCTCAAATACACATTAGGAAAACAAGGAGTGATGAGAAGACTAAGGATAGTGCATACAAACAGGTGAAAGTAAACTAAAGAAACCATCCGCTGAAGTCTCCACAGTGACAGATGCTGGCCTGACTGTAGATTCTGTTTCTAATAAACACCATGACGGTGTTGATAGACAATCAATTTTGTCAGTCATCATGGAAGTCGTTGCTGATGGATTTTATTGTCTTGGATTCAGGAACATCATTTTGAAAAAAAAAAAAAAAACTTTTTGTCAGATTGAAATTCTTGACATGCAATCAAAGTTGCAGGAGCACAGAGGACTTCTGAAAGAACTGTCACTAAGAACAATTGCTACAGAACGATCCATAGGATCAGGTCAAGGATTTGTGACATGTTTACATGAGATGAAATGTCAGAGTTCTGAAAGTATTTATGTGTACCTAAGAAACTTTATTTCCAGCCAAAGCATCATTTATGTTTGTGTTGAAACAAATAACAATTCTGAATTTAGTTTTGTAATATTTATCACTTAAATAAAACACTACCATAATAAATGCAAGGTTGTGTAGTATTATGCCATACTAATCATTAATTACTTAATCAATATGCTAGGTATTTGTGAGAAAAGTAAATACACATACTGTGTTTCCCCAAAAATAAGACACTGTCTTGTATTTATTTTTTTCTCAAGAAGACACAGTAGGGCTTATTTTCAGGGGATGTCTTCCTCTCCATGTTGAAATGCATGGCGTGGCTATGCAGATACGCAGCAGAGCTGGCGCAAAAAGAGGAAGTCAGCACAGCAGGGCAAGAGATTAGCCAAGTTTTATTTTATAAGTAAATAAGTAAAGAGAACACCTAAATTTATAAGCAGATAGAACACATCTGAGAGAAATGTGTGGGTCTCTTCCAGGCGAATGAGGAAGGATACTGTATAATTTTCCCCGGGATATTTATTTTCTTATCCCAGCTTTCTTCTGCCTATTTCTAATGTTATATAACTCCTATCCCATACTATTTCCCTATTCCATTTTTAATGTATGTCTGAGTGGTAGCAAACGTAAATGGTATTACAATGAAGGGCTCCACATCCAGAGGTCAATTTCAGGGTGCCCTATTTAGAACTGCTCATGCTTGTTGCCATTAGAAACCACAAAAGCTCTTGTGATTTAATATTAGGTCCTGTTGGTCTAATGTGTTCTAGTCTCAGGAGTCCTATTGTCCAATAGAAGCTCTTTCAGGCTCTCTCTAAAATCTTAAGTTTTCAGTGGCTTCCTTTGGCTCAATTATTGCCTGGTTTTTCCTACCTATCCTGCTCTCTATCTGTCCCTGACACTTATGGGATTTTCATTGCATACCTGGGACTGAGTAGGGACTAATATCATGTGGCTCAAAGCACCAGCCCTAATTTATTATGGATATTTTTTGCAACATGGCTTGCCCCCATCCTGAGTCACCTATTTAAAATAAACTACCTGGGGCCTCCCCAGAAATCATCTCCTTAGCATCATCAGGGTTTGTATAATTCAAAGCACTCACCAGAAATAGCAAAGATTCTTTGGAAATGCCTGAAGTTTATCTTCCAGGAACAAGAGACGAAGGTTAGCCAGGTTCTTTATTTATTACACAATCCTCAAGTTAAATTTTAGGAAGCAGAGCCTTCATGATATGAATGGTATAAACAAAGGGACTGAAGACTTTTCTTATAAAAGACTTTAAAGAGGCAACGTTGAAAAGCCTCTTGATTTACAAATAAGAATTCAATAGCTATAGAAAACTTTCCCAGAACTGAAAGCACACAGTGTTTCTATGTGTTGGTGGAGAATAGCAGACAAGGAGGAATAACCATAAACAAAATAGGGAGCTGTGAGGTCCCAATCATGTACACTCACAACATAATAAGGATCTCCGATCATAGAAATATGCTCACACAAAGCTGCTTTAGCAGTTTTTATTGTGTTGCCTTGAAAACCATCTTAGGCCATGAGCTTTAATTCTTATAAAAGAAAGCTAGCTAATAGATTTTTCATTTCCATATTTTCTCTCTTATGATGAATTGTTTTGATTTTCACAGGAAGAACCACAAAGGCGCAAATATTCCAAAATCCTCCTGCCATTTGACAGGAGCGGTTCTTTCATAGTTTCTAAATTCTAAAACTATTTTTACTTCCCAAACTTCCCACTAAACCCCAAATTCTGTGGTTAGACAGTAAAACATTATTAAAAGCTTTGAGAAAGATAAAAAATACGATAAATATTTTGAAATGTCAATCTTACGCACAGTTGGATCGGACCAAATAATGCCAAAGAATTTAAGAGGAAGTACACATGTCCGTACCTGGGGGTGAGAAGTGAGAAAACTAAGGCCAAAAGGGGGCAGTAGGAAAACAGAATGGGATAGATAGACAGGGACAGGGCAGTTGACGGGGCCTACTGCTTGAGAGTTAAGGAGGACACATAAAATTTTGTATAGTCCGCAGGTTTTTAGATTATTTTGCCAAAAATATTGCAGAAACAGTTTTAGGAGTAGCTCACTTTGAGGGATGCTTCAATGTCAAATGTTATCATATGGAATTATTTGTGTGATATTAAAGTAGAGAGACCAAGTAAAGTAGTAAAGCACAAAAGCTACGAGGAATTTCCTGAGTGGGAAGGACTCAATACTGAATTCTTATGGCATTCATTTAATGGCCCAAGAGAAGTTACAGCTCCACCCAGCACCTTCATTTCCTAGTATATAAGATGTGAATTTTGATTGTATTTATTGGGTTATAGTGGGGTGAATTGAAATCATGTGTAGGAGGTACTTAACACACTGATGTTCCGAAAATCTATCTGTTTTAATTCAAAGAATTAAATCTCGAAGAGGAGAGTATGATAAGCAAATATATTGTAGATTCAATGTCTTTGAATCAGTCCCCTTTTGAAATTTATAAAAAGATTTATTTCAGGAAAATGACTGCTGAAGAAGCCTTGTTGAAATTCAGTCTCTATTCTAATGTGTTGAAGTCTGAGGAGATCAGAGTTGAAAAGGACACATCGTGGGACCTGAATGAATATATGGTTCTTTTATCTCTGTAAAGGTAAAGAAGATACATAGTATCTGGTATTATTCATTGTACATTTCTAAGACTAGTAGAAAGTTATTACTTTGAAATCCTCAATGTTAGAACTGATTCAAACAGGAGCACCAATGAATGGGATCACCCAATGGGTAGAAGGTTGTTGAAAAGCTAGATATTCATATGGTGTCAAAACATCATCAAATAGTTTACTAATCACTAAGTGGAAAAACACTCAGAATATTATTATATTGGAAGATTCCTGGTTATCGTTTAGACATATGATCAAATTTAGAATTACCAGTACTGGGGCATCCTGGCATTCTGTGCTATCTGATTAAATCGAGCTGTAGAAAGCTGTAAAATACCCTGGCCAAAACAAAGGTGATGCATAGTATGAGGAAAAAGTTCCCAAACCTTCAGAAGGTATAATACTCTCCAAAACAATTGACACAGAGTCTGAATATAATGGAAAAGTGTAATAGAAAGTATAAAGGAATGTTGTAGATGAAGAGAGACTGTGGAGATGATGCAAAAATGCAACTCATGAAGCTTGACAAAATATTAAATCCAGATAAATATTCAAGAAAATAGTAAAAGGATAATTATCCAACTAGGATAGCTGTTAATTGCAAATAGTATAGTTATCAGCCAAATTATGAGGCTATCCTGACTTAGTAGGTATGTTTTGAAGCCTCAAAAGTCATATGTATATTTCCTAAAACCTTTAGGGAAATTTGGGGGATTTTTTTCTAAGGCAGCATTTTTTTTTATAGTAGATTTTCTTGACTAGAAACAGAAGCATCAAGTAGAAACTGCTAGAAATAAACATTTTTGGTCCCACTACACTCAATCAGAATCTCTGTAGACTGGGCCCAATGATTTTGGCTTTTATATAAGCCTGACAAGTGATTCTCAGTGGATGTTGAACTTTGAAAACTATTAATCTAAGACTTTTCAGTGAAAAATTCTAAAAAGAGACAGCATTTGAATTAAAACTTAAAGAAAGATAAAAATCTTTAAGGGAGAATATAAGAAAGTTAGAATTTTTTTTAAATGGAAGCCATAAGAAAAACATACATACACAACTCAGTAATCACGGGCCAGAATTCCAGATGCCAAACCAGATTAGATCAATTCCATTCAGACAAGTCCAATTTAATTTTTATTTTCTCTGACGTACTAAATAATTTGCAGTTCATATTTGCATCTCTTGCATGCATTCTGTATTGTACCTGCCTGCACTATTCTCTTTCCAACTGCCAAACACAAAACACACACACGCTCTTTCTCGCTCTCTCTCTCCCTTTGTGAAGGCTTTGGTAGATTGTTCCTCTTTCCAAACAGCACCTAGAAGCAAACATTTTAGTTTATAGTGTTCTTACAAAGATGTGAGTTTCTTCACTGTTGTAATACGTAGCGTCTGTCAATGCCATCCCAACACACAGTGTAACATGTAACGATGGTTAATATATGCTTGATGAAAGAATAGACTCCATATAGTTCATAATTCATCAGTTAAATGTCTGCTGATTTATATGATAATGGCCTTTTATATCCATTCATTATCATTTTCCAATTATTTTTGAGTAGCCCGAGGGTTTATGATTAGATGGATGGTAAGTTAAAATGATTTACTTATATTTATTTATTTATTTTCTTAGCCAGCTATGGACCAAGAATGAGGTGGATTGGAAGCTTTCAGCCTTTGACTGAGTTCTTGAAACTCAGACAAACATCACATAGTCTACATAGACCAAGGAAATTTCTAAGGAAACTACAACCATCAGTTTCTCAAAACTTCAGTTGTCTCTATATTGTCAACTTTCAGGCTCACTTATTCCGATTGAGGTCATATGGTATAATGGCAGGAGAAAAACCCATGCTAGAAACTGTAATGTCAAGGAAATAGATTAACAAATGTTCACTTGCATGTTGATATCTTCTTACCTTTTCCATGACCATAATTATATTTCAGTATCAGTATTAGTGTTGGTGGTGGTGGGTAGAGAAGTAAAAATAGTTTTAGGGCTAATGAAAGGTAAGGATATTAACCCTGAACCTTAGCCCTTGTCTTTCATGCCCTGCAGATGCCTTGATTACAAAGAGAAAACTAAAATACTTACGACATTTAAGGCACTTTTAAACATCCCATTTAATTTCACATAGTTGAATTAATAATCAATTAATTTGTTCAATTTGGAGAAGACTTGGACATTCAAAGTAAACATCTCAGTGACTTATTTGGGAAATATTAGATTGAAAATTTCATGCACCCTAAAGTTTCTTTGAACTTTTGGGTTCTCATATTTTTATGACCTCGATTAACTCAAACAAAAAATTAGAAACAATAAGACACTTTCTCTTTGGGATTTGGATTGCATAAATGATTATTCTGTAATTTTAAAACAAAGATATAGTTTGCTTTTTACGTTGTACACTTATTATGCACCTATTTTTTAAAGAAGAACTTATTAGAAAAAATTTATGAGAAGCTAGGTAAATCTTTTGCCAAAATTTACAACATAGTCTGATTATTTTTTCTAGTATAGGTGTCTCTCAAACTATTCTTTTAGTGGGGGAGAATTCTCAAAGTTTTTTAAAAATTACCCCGAAGGAAAGGAAGTTGTTATTATGCATGTAGAGTTTATTAAATTTCAAATGTTTTAAACCTGAAACTTGGCTTGCATTTTCAGGAAGACCTATTTGGCTCATCAGTTTGAATAGTAGGATACTAA
>CAUYQV010170717.1:0-17567 GCA_963574575.1 Galagoides demidoff | reverse complement strand
GACCACAGGCGCCCGCCACAACGCCCGGCCATTTTTTGGTTGCAGCCATCACTGTTGTTTGGCGGGCCCGGGCTGGGGATTCGAACCCGCCACCTTAGGTGTACGTGGCTGGCGCCTTAGCCGATTGAGCCACAGGCGCCGCCCTAAAGTGAGATTTTCATACAGGACTGCATGGATTATTTTATGCCTACTTGCTACCATATGTTTATTTAGCAAATGTCCAAACCCAGAGAAGTATCAGCTCTGAGACTTACTGTCATTATAATCTGGATGGAAGACTTTGAAGCTACCTCCAACTTGTTGGTGGCTGCTGTGATCTACCAGAAATAATCCAGTAGTTGTTCACGGCCAAACTAGCAGTTTGCAACTTCACAATTCCAAGTCTGTTCTGACCCCAGCAAGAGTGGTCCTCCCACCATCTGCGGCCCTATATTCTCTCCAAAACTGTCAGATGGCCTGAGCTCTCTGCTGCTAAGGATTATATATAACATCACAGTCTTAGAAACATGGTGAATAATTCCATTGCTCCCGTGGACAGCACGTGGGGCCTTCTTTGTAGAACTTTTCTCTTACTTTTCCTTGCTACAGCGGCAGTGCCTAAGATACTGTCATTTCCTGTCTAACAGCCCCTGATCAGTTCGAGCCTACCATCTGTGACGCTTCAGAGACTCTGCTGCCCCGTATGGGAGCCAGCCCCTCACACTCCCCATCTCCTGTAGGCACACCTGTGTCGTCCTCTCCCATGCTGGGCCGAAGGTGTATAGTGAAACCAAAAGCCCACGGCAGAAACCATGGTCTGTCTTTTCCAAGGTTGGTCAAAAGACACAGCCACTTCGTTTTGGCCACGCTCTATCTTTCTCTGACTTCTCAGGCTGGGCCATACAACCAACCAAGAGGAAAACAAATTAACTGGCTGTCACCATGTACAGGATGACCTTGATCCCAGGGAATGAGTGTACAGTCACATAAAAAGAAGTGCCTTCTTGTCCTGGGGAGGCTGGTATGAAGGAGCCACCTTGGGGAGAAAACATCGATCCAGAAAGACCTAGAATTCTAGGTGCCTGAGTGGGAATGATTCAGCAAATTTATGAATTCACTAAACAACACATTCTCGTGCTGGCCAGGTGCTGTTAGCTAACGGGGAGGGGACTGGCCAGGCGCTATCAGGTAACAGGGTGGGGACCAGCCAGGTGCTTTAGGTAATGGGGAGGGGACAGGGCAGGCACTATTAGGTAACAGGGAGGGGACCAGCCAGGCACTGTTAGGTAACGGGGAGGGGAATGGCCAGGCACTCCTATGAAATGGTTGTTATGGGTTCTAAGCCCAGCTCTGGCCACTTACTGTGTGACTCTGGGAATGTCACATACACTAGTCTCAGCTTTCTCATCTATAAAACAGACAAAATAATCCATACTCTACATGCTCCATGGAGTTTTGGTGATAAGAAAATGTGTCAAAATATGTGAAACTGTTAACTATAAATGCTATGTAACTATAAAAGATTGTTATTATTCACCCACACCAATTCAAAAAACCAAAATGTAAATTTACAAATTAGAAAGTCATTATGTGTTAAAAAAAACATTGTTCCAAATATAATTAAATGAGAACAACGGTTCATTTGTCAATTTGTGTACTCTGTATCCAAACAGTAACACCATGGAATGTAACTAACAGAAATAGACCAAAATAATATTTTGTTTTATATAGAGAGCAGCTACTTATATAATAGCTAAGTCTTAATAACAATCTTATTCAGAATTCATTTTTCAGAAGATCAGAAATCAGTGCCTTTAACTCCTGGCTTGCTTAAGTCTCTTACAAACAGGTTCGAAAAGCCACACGGCCTTTTTATTTGTATTGCACGTTATAGTTTCCACAATGTTTTAAATGCATTTTCTCATTTGGTTATCCTAAAATACTTGGCAGCTACCTTGAACGCTGTCATTCCCAATGTGTATGTAACTGAAGGAAGGAGCTTCAGAAAGAGTGAATGTCATTCCAAGGGCGCGCATCCTACTAGAGACACAGTCCGGCCTGCTTGCAGAGTTTCTCACTCCAAGGCCCACTGCAGATATTGTGAACCATAAGGATGGGCAATTTTGATCTTTCACCGTCTCTTCCAACCCCCAGGCTCTCAAGCATACAAAGATCACCATTCCTCCCTCTCCCCCTTTCTCAGCATTCAGCTTAATCACTTCGTTTAGCCCCAGGGTTAGCTCCACTGAGCTCCCTGTGCCCTCGTCTGAGCTGGGATACCTCTGCAAACCATGCTACTATCTTCCTCTTAATATAAGAAGTGAAACCTTTTAGTGTGCCCAGTAACTGTATGTTTCTATATTCTATAGTGTCTTGCGTATAAAAACAATTTAGCTCCAGGAGCTCTGAGGAGGAGGGAGACCTGACGTTTCCTACTGATGGAGCAGGAGCTGGCAAACGTGATTCTGCACATCCAGAATGAGACCCCGAGGGCACCAAGGAGGACTTCAGTTCCTGGCATCTGTCTCCCTGTGGGACTCAGCTTAGAAGAAAGAAGCTGCCTTGCCTTTTCTCCTTTTTTACTTTGTTTCTTCCTGCTTTTAAAGATAGGGTATTTTTAATACATATTTTTCCAACAACCTCTTCTTCTTCTTCCCCGTCTCCCAGAGATTCCTAAATTATAAGGAGACAGAAGGGTAAAGCCTGCTTGTCAGACCTTATTTCAAACCCACTGAGCTGCACCGGCTGAGTGGAGAATGGAAGTGTAGGTCACCCCATGAGCCAGGTATCATCTGGAAATGGCTGCACAGGCCCTCTCTCCCCCATCTCTCTCCTCTGTTGTGAAAAAAAAAAAAAAAAAACAAAAAACCAGTATAGCTTCAGTGATTCTGTTCTCTCCACACAATGGAGATAAACCCCAGGGGTGGCACTGCAGACTTCTTCAGGGAATACAAGGAGGAGAGAGGTGCTGCTAGAAGCATTTGTTTCTGGCAAACAATTTTTTATTTGATGAGGTATGGGAAGGAATGGGACTAAGTGAATATATTTATATGAGGGTTTGTGAAAAAACAAAACCAAAAACAATGACTCGAGGATCAGGCTTCTGTTAAGAGTAGGTATTCATTCTGTGGGACAGCCAGGGGATCTGAGAGACACTGGATATACACAGAGACAGACAGCAATGTACACACACACAGATATACACAGACATGCATGCACACACAGATATACAGAGACAGACAGCAATGTACACACACACAGATATACACAGACATGCATGCATACACAGATATACAGACAGCAATGTACACATACACATACAGAGAAAAACACAGACGTACACACAGAGATATACACAGACATACATGCACACACAGATATATAGAGACAGTCACACACACAGAGATGTACACAGACATACATGCACACACAGATATACAGAGACATAAACCACTCACATAAATACACACATATATATAAACACACATACACAGAGACAGTGACGTACAGACATACACACAGGCATAGAGATATACGCATATACATACACACATATACACACACATATGCACACACACACACTCTCACCTCTGTGTATAACCAGTAGTCCCAAACTTAAAACTAAATGTCAGACACAGCAGCTATTTGTAAATCAGTTGTTTGGAATAGCTTTTCAGAGAAATAATACTGCATGGGATGGTTAAGCTGGGCTGTGTAAATCATACAGGACTATTTTGGCCCACACGGTGCTAACACAAATGTTCTTTAAGATTCATAACAGGTTAACAATCATTGCCAAAGGAAAATGCCCTCAGCTTTCCTAAATCAGAAAATCCTTGCTTCTCCAAGCAAGGATTAAATACGTGTAAACCACGGGGATTAAGTAAAGCAGTAAATACTGAGAGAATTATAATCGTGAGAAATTGTGAGCACGCATGAGGCCTGACACGCTGAGCGTCCACACTCATTTTGTTCCTATACAGACCTACTGCCTGCTGACAAGCTCGGCCCGTCCCCCTGCTCTAGGGTCCCAGTCTAGACTCAGACTCAGGCTGGTTCCAGTTGGGTACCACAAACAGGTGTCAGACTATAGCTTAATATAGACGCGGGTGCGGTGTCAGCATGCAGATGGGTGTTTCAGCTGTTTTGAGAAGTTTTCCAATCCTTGTGTCTGATCCCCAAGGTAGTTCCTCCACATCTGGCTCCCCGCGACAAGAGTTTATATTTTAAGTGGTCCTGTGCTTTCTCCCTGGGGTTGGGGCCACCTGCACTTGGTCCTACAGATCTCTGCCCTCCGGGTGCTGTAGGGCCCAGCCTCAGAAGCTCAGTGTACACTCTCTGGGTGGTATGGAGCCGTCTGAAGCATGTTCACTAGCTGCTTGGCTCAGCTATCCCACCTCCCGGCAAAGCTTCCTCCAGCCAGTCAGTCTCTAGGCTGTGCTCCTTCTCCCAAGAAAGCCCACCGCAGAAGCCCACCTCCTGTTTCAAGACAGGCAGACCTCGGTGCAGATTTCAAAGGAAATCTAAACTTCAGGTCCTCAGCGTGAACAGTTTCTAATTCCAGCTCACTCACAGATGATCAACCTGTCTATGGCCCAAGAAATGGGCCCCTCAGCACTGTCCAATTTCAGTACTGTGAGGATTGATTCGTGGGTTCCCCCATCAGACGCAGTGTTTGAAGCACTCTCGGTGTTGAGCTAACAGATGTCATTTTATGAAGGGGACACGAAGATAAACACCCTCCAAGGCGGCTGACTCTGTGATCCCCTAGTAGAGAGCTGGTAAGAAGCACAACTGTGACGGACGGGCCCTCCACGGCACAGGCTGGGCTCCAGCTGTGCCCACCCTTGGAGGGTGGAGAGCTCCACTGGGCCCTGGACACAGAGCCCCGGATGGGCAGCCAGCCAGATTCCTGACAGTGGGTAAATGCCTGCTTCCTCTCAAATCTATCAAAAACTCCCTCACAGTCTAACAGTGATACGTGGAAATAAACGTGACTGTGTGTTAAGGAGTGAGGGCTGGGGGGTGACAAGCCGCTGTTTATGCCTCGTTCGCGGTACGGCCTCAGTGAAATCCACGGCGCTCCTCTTCCACAGCACTTTGTGTCTGCAGCGGTCTCTAAATGCAGACGTAAACATATTCATAAAGAGGGATGGCTGTGACTGGGACTATAAATATGGTTTTTGCTTTTTTCCTCCTGGAGCAGATGACTATGTGTCTTAAACCCCTCTAGTGAGCTATGTTTTGCTTTAAAAAGCTGGGCTCCCAAAATAAGGCTGGGCTGAGTCATCAAGCCCCGGGCCTGGGGAGGGGGGCAGGGAGGCTTTTCCAGTAAAGTAGCTCTGAACAAAGCAGGAGGCAGGGAGGACTTTATCCGAAGGGTGGGCAGCACACTGCCCACTGGCTAAATTCAATCTGCTGCCCATTTTAAATAAAGTTTTATTGAAACACAGTGACCATAAGTCACCTAGGGATTGTCCATGGCTGCTTTTGTCGTGGAATTGCTTAATTGCAACAGTGATTCTATTTGGTCTGAAAACTTAAAATTTTACTATTTGGCCCTTCAGAAACAGTTTGCTGATCTCTGCTTTCTACAAACCTCTGCAAATATGGCAAACAGGGTGCTTGTCACATTTTTCTATGTACTGACTCATTTTAGCAGCATGGCACCCTGGGAAGTAGTATGATTGGTGTCTTTATGCCCAATTTTCTGCCGAGGAAAAGGAACCTCAGAGAGTTTCTATGACTTGTTCCCATCTCACCATCTAGAACCAACCAGGGGAGGCTGGGACAAGGGTTTCTCAGTGTTTATCTGATTTTCTGTGTGCCTCACTCCATCAGCTTCTGAGTGGGCATTTCCTAGAACAACTTGGGGAGGAAGAATTTAAATACAAGTGGTTGGACCTGCCCTGTCTTAGACTCAGCACTATACAGTCACATGTGCCTTAATGATAGGCATGGTCTAAGAAATGTGTCCAGGCAATCTGTCACTGTGTGAACACACAGCGTGCACTTAACACAAACCCAGATGGCACAGCCTGCCATTCCCGGGCTCTACACCAATACCAGCCTGGCTGACCACCTTCTTACACAGACCAGACACACACTGCATGCACATGTCAGTACAGCAGACCCAGTTCCTTATGTTGACCACCTCTGTATGTTGACCAGTTTGTTCCAGTCCCTTGGATGGTCAACTTACAGAGGTTCTGCTGTGTTTGTGTATCTAACAATGCAAAAGGTACAGTAAAAAATATGGACTAAATGGTACAATTGCACAGAGAAACTGCATTTTTGTTTTTGAGACAGAGTCTCACTCTGTCACGTTGGGTAGAGTGCCATGGCGTCACAGCTCACAGCAACCTCCAACTCCTGGGCTTAAGTGATTCTCTTGGCTCAGCCTTCCACGTAGCTGAGACTACAAGGTGCCCACCACAATGCCCAGCTATTTTTTGGTTGTAGTTGACATTGTTTGGCAGGCCTGGGCTGGATTTGAACCTGTCAACTCCATTGTCTGTGGCTGGCACCTTAGCTGCTGAGCCAGAGTTCCCCATTTATAATAATAATGGATACATTAAAACAAAAATCTCAGAATCATTGCGAATTTGAACTTTCTGCAAAGTATCCCAATTAGTCTCCCTTTCTGAATCTCTACATCTCCATAGACAGTCCCAGGTATGGCCAGCAACTCCAGGTAAGTGACCTCTGCCATCGTGGGTCATTGTACAGGAGGGACTGGGAGCCAGGGAGGAGGGGGCGCTGGCCCTAAGCTCCCCTTCCCAGGCTGCTCACCACTGTGTACAGCCAACACTTCCTGGAAACTGCAACTCCAGGAAGAGTCTGGTGAGGGGGTTGGTGTCTGCATAAAAAAGGCACAAAGAATAGTCACTTATTTTGTTACCAGAGTCTTTTTTTTTTCTTTTAATGGAACGTGCTATTTTTAAGTCCTTCCCCATCAGCCTGCAAGGGTCAGTGCATCAGCTGTCCTGAACACATGTGAGTCTCTGCATCCCTCTGTGATGTGATTGGAGAGGAGCGGCAACTCTGCACTTTACATGTTTACTGTGGTGAAGGTATTTTATGATAGGATTTGAATCTTAACAACAAATTCCTAAAAACAAGGCATTTCTAGAATCTCTGCAAACATGTCATATTATATAAGAGGAAGGTGACCCAGACTGGTCTCCCCTGCCAAAATCTGGATCTGGGTAGGTCTGGTTTGTGTGACAGTGAGAAGCCCCAGGAAGTGTGTGGAAGTCAGTGACCATTGCATTTGGGGCCTCAGATTGCCCTATCCAGCCTGTGGACAGCCAGCTGCACCAGGCCCAGTCCTGGGATGAAACTGGCAATTCAGATGAATTTGCCTTTTGGTGTGTTTCAGCCAACAGAGTAGAGAGATTTTAATATGGGGATATAGTTATAAAGATACTAGAGGAGCTGAAAATTCAGAGAAGGGATTATGAGGCAACCCAGAGATTTAGCAATAGCAAGAAACTGCTATCACCTCTAGGGCTGGAGAAAACAGGACAGAGATGAAGTCAGTGCTGCCAAGCTTCAGGGTTGGAGCTGCTCAGTGGAAGCTGAGCCCACGCCAGGGGCTGCCTATGGGAGATGGGACGGTGGGGCAGATGGAGTCATTTCCAGAGAGGCAGCCCAAAGCAGGGAGAGGAGGGAACCCCTGGCGCCTCCCTCCTTCACTCCCAGGTCTCCCAGTGCCAGCCCCCACCAGCCGGACACTAAAGATCTGCAAGAGAGCCTAGAAAACGAGCTTCCATAATTCAGCATCTCACAACACAAGCTGGAGTAGAAGAGAGGTGAGAAATTAATTTGAAAATCAAGCAAAAAGATGGTACCTTGGATAGCAGTGAATTCTAGAAACATCTTGTCTTTGGTAGAAAATGATCACTGGGCTCCTGAAGGGATGTTGTTCACCCACTGCTGTTATATGTTAGCCAACAATGCACGAGACCAGGAATGACTCAGGGCCACCAAAAGGCTCGTCTCTAGCTGCATGACAGATGTCGGTAGATGGTCAGGGGTTGTGAGCGCCCTTGTTGGGTGCTCCAGTGCCTTGCCCAGGACGGAGCCCTTGCTTCTCCAGCTGCTGGGAGCAGGTCCCACTCACGTGTCTCCCCTGCATTACTTGCCATAATTTGCCCCTGACTGGAGAAAGCCACATCACACCCCCTTCACCCACTTCTCTGGTTTTGGCTAATTCCATGCTTATTTTGCAGCCTGTGGGTGGAAGAGGGGAGGTGCCCAGCTCCTTTGCCTCAAGGGAGGACCACTAACTCCGAGGACCATCCAAGCTCCTGGGTACCTGGGAGTTCACAGCCCAGCCTCTCCCTTGGTCTCACTCCACTTTCTTCTAGTTCAGGTGTTGTTTTAGAGAATTTCTTAGGTAAAACTTCTGCACACCAATCTCAAAATCAGGTTTTCACACCTGGGCTGCCACTGCCTATGAGGTGAGGACACCCAGCAGAATGGCTTTTCTCAGGTGTGGTCTACCTGGTCCAGAGCTATCTCTGTAAAGGCAGCACCTGGGTTGACGCAGTGGGAATACCTGGGTACTCACCTTCATTCACCACAAGAACACCACTGTTCCGTGTAATCGTCTATAAATGTCAGGCAAGAATTTATTTAGACCTTTGCATGCCTATTATATTTTTAACCTATATCACCCATGTGAGAAACTGATCTCATCATTTCACTTTATTAGAGTCTTGTTAATGAATTTTCCTTAAATAAAACCACTTCGAACTTTAAGAGGTCCCTTCTGCTTATAGTGGATTATACACAATGCCCTATACGACTACAAGTCACACATAGCTATTTTTTGCTAAAATGTAAGCCTTCGCTAACAGAGAAGTTTATCTAATTATCTTTCAGCCTCTGGCAGAGGTGGTGCTGCAGGTGTGGGGCCAACAGAGCGAGGGTGATATTTCCCCTAAGCAGCTGGACGTAAGAGATACCAGGTTTGGTTCTGGGGATGCCAACTGCTAAGATCTGCACGCAATGTTTAGAAATCTAGGTGAGTAAATAAGAAACTGTAAATATATGGCCAAAGGATTTGGATTGTCCCTGATTCTGCACAAGGTGACCTGGGTATCAGACGGCACAGGAATGTGTTTATTATTTAGGAAGCTAAAGCCTAATCAATTGTGTTGTAATATATGGACACGAAGGGGCAGTTTAGCAGGACAAAAGTTGGCAGCATTTCTCCAGCAGTGCCCGAGCTAACACAGTGAGCTAAGACGACAACCTTAATTTAATTACTAGAGGGTTGTACTGTACCAAAGGGTAGGAATGATTCATCACACCAAGCCGTGGCCTGGATAAAAATCTCCCAGACTGTCCACCTCATTTGCTCCAATTTCATGCTTACTATGCAACTTCAGAGTCATTATTTTGACCTCTTCAGGAAGAGGCTGCTCCCCAGCAGAAGAAATGAGAATTCCTTCCATTGGATCAAAATGTCTTCCATTGTGTACCAAGAAGATTTCAATCTCCTCACGCGCTTTGATTTTAATTTGGTGTGAGCCAGTGTCCATGATTCATTTTGACTAGGATAATGATAAAATTTAGGATTTAGAGGTACAGTGAACTCACCAAGGTGAGATCCCTTAGTAAAGAGGATCTAGCCTTCAGCTGAGGACCCCTCGTCTCCAGGGTGAGAAGATGTAAAGTTTACTTGTTTCTGTCTGCTTAATATTTTACAACCAGCAAATGCTGAACGTTATTGACAACTTTAGGGATTTCTCTGTCAACTTGCCCTTCTAGATCACTCGTAAAAACAAGAGATAAAATGCCCCTTAGGCTTGAGAGACCTATTATACATACATCCTCAGAAGAGTAGAGCCTGTTTATTCCCACACTTGATATCATAAATATATAAAAGATAATACTCTCTGACAAAATATAGTCCTCTAGCCAGAGCAGAGATTGTTTCCCAAAAAGCTTCAGGAAGATGCATTTTAATCATAAGATTCGTGCTTCCACTGCTCTGGACCCTCAAGCTGGTTCTGCAGATTCCCCCCTGCCCAGCGAGACTGAAGAGCAGAGGTTCAGGGCTATGCCCTCCACTCAGCTTGTCTTTCTCTTATGTGATTTGTTTTCCTGCCCCTGGTGCTGAACTCCCGGCTGCCTCTCCCAGGCCTGCTTCCCACATCCAGCCCACACAGATTGAGTGTCCTTCTGGATACTCCTTCCAGACCTTTAACCTCAGTTTCCCAGCTAGCCTGCCCTCAACTCTGAAGTCCTAGTTCGTCTGTGGTTGGGTTGCCAGGACTAAGCTATCATATTTGTCTCTCATTATGTTGGGGAAGAGACACAGACACAATCCCCAAACCCTCACTTCCCTGGAATTCTATCTCCCCCCTGGGAAAAGTGAATGAAGTTGTTCTTGTGGTCTGCACTCCCTGCATGGGGGAAGGTTGGGCTGGGCTGCTGGGGGGAGGGCAAGGTAGCAGTGTGTCAGAGAGGCCAGGGTGCAGTTATGTGCCTGGACACACCTCTGCGCAGCAGCCACCCCGTCCCAGCAGTATTTGAAGAATGACCTCTGTCCTGAGACCCCAGGCTCCCTTATAAAATCATTTTCTCATGAATCAGGTCAGAGTAAGGTGGTATTTTAAAGTAGAGGGTGCTTTCCTTTCTTACCACCCCTAAGTTTTCATTTGTCTTATTTCCCTTCTTTATTGTTCTAGGGGAAAGACAGCACAGCCCCCAAAAGATATGAAGCTGGTTTTTGACTTTGGTGGAAACCTGACACAGGACAGGTGTTCCCACTCTCCTGAGACTGTACATGGTACTCCTGGCATGAGAAGGAAGTGGACGAGAAGGGAACCCTGGGGATGATGGACAGAGCCCCTGGGTAGCTTTAGGGATTCAGGTTCAGAGCAGCACAGCCCCGCAGCTTCTTCCTTCCAGAAAAGTGTCCAGCAAAGTGGAGAAACCAAGGAGGCTGTGTGGTACATCTGAGTAGGTGGGCCAGAGGTAGCTAGGTGAAGGTCCCCACAGCACAGAAAGAGCAGGGACAGAGCTGACCCCATCGGGAAGGAGCTAGGGACTGCACCTGCCACCACCCTCTGCTATCCCCCTGAGGTTCTCTGGGTTCACACCCACTGGAAACAAGTTCCCAGAGCCCTATTGCTGTAGTCCTCACAGGCAAGGCTGCGTGGAAAGGGGAGGGACCGGTTAAGTCTGCAGCCTCCACCCAGGCGCTCTCTATGGAGGTAAGGAGGATGCACAGGCCTGAGGAACAGTGCATACGGTCAGCTTGTACAGGATAGACACACGGACATTTAGGACCCTCACAGGCCCCAAGGAATGTCAGGTTGTGAAAAATGCTTACACAAGTACCCAGTAAACGCCAGGCCTGGTCTAGGTACTCTGTGCAGTTAAACACATTTAATTCTTACTACAACACCTTGGAGAAATATTTCTTTTGTCCATTTTATAGATAAGGGACTTGTGACAGGGAAATGTGACTTCTGTAAATGTCACAGGCAGGATGGAATCCAGCCCTGCTGGCTCTAGGAGGGTGACTATCATTTCCTGGGAAGTTGATTCAAGTCGTGCACAACCTGAGAGGGGATGCAGTAACCCAGATCATTTGTGATCAAGTTCACACACTTCAGCTCCAACTTGGGATCAATGTCTGCTCTTCATGGCTTTTACTGTGGCAGTTCATCCACCTATAGCTCCCCACAGACTTGATGGCCTCTTTATGATCTTGGGGGTTTCCTGCAGCCAGAGGCTCTGGTTAGAGCAGAGGAAGGGCCACAGCTGGAGGTTTAGGAAGACTGGGGAATCAAGGCCCTGTGACAAGACCATGCAGGGAAGCTGAGTGTACCTGCTGGCTGGGCTGGTTCACATTGGGCACCTATGCAGAGCCCTCCCTTCATGCCAGTGGCTGTGGTGAATGGCAAGGTGACCTGGGTGTCTCCCAAAGGTGATCTAAACTGATGCTCTGGTCAGGCACCTGTCTACCCAAGAAGGGCCAGAGCCAAGTGTCAACACAGGTGCCTGCCAGCTCTGAGTCTTCTCTGTGAGGCTTTTCCTCTTAGGTTTTGGAAGTTAACATTTTTTTAAGATAAAACAAAACAGCGCCCTAACCTCCTCCTCCTGTCTGACTCGGCTTTCTTTTTTCCTCTTCCTTGGTTTCCTCCTGACATTCTTAACTGCTGCTGTCTGGATCAGCAGAATAGAATGTAAATCTGAAAAACCTGAGTACTTTGCCAGAACCCGAGAGTGTCTCAGACTTCCCGGCACCCAGGAAATGAGAAGTCAGGCCTCACCACTAGGCTCAGCGCAGGCTGGCAGGGCAGGCATGCTACGATACGTGAGCAGGTGTAGAGGCCATGGCCCAGGGAAGTGCAGCAGGGAGCCCTCAGGGACTGAGAGGATACCTCTGGTCAGCAAAGAACAGAAGGCGGGGATAGCAGAGAGAGTAATGACAAGACGGAAGCTGAGTACTAGGAAATTCATTTGTTCACTTATTTTTTCATTGACTTGTAAGAGTGTTGGCACGACACTGGGGGATCACTCTGACTCACAGATCCTTGAGAGTGGCAGCCATCGGATCCCCGCCATGGCACACTGGAGAGGGTTTCTGCCCAGCAATGACAGTTAGGGTGTGTCAGGCACCCAAACAAACCTGGATGCTGCCCCCAGTGGCAAGTGGAAGTGGGTTACTGTGAAATCCCACTGGGGGGTCCTAAACATAGGAAGGCTGCAAACCGATGCCTCAAACTTATTATCCATGGAGACCAGTGAGATAAACAGGTGGTGTAGCCAAGTTTAACTAGCAATTATCAGTTTTTGTTTCCAGTCTAGATTCCTGGCATTTTATGTAACGCTTTTTGTTCATTACACTTCTAAATATTACGATAAGGACTGTCCATAATTCAGACATTACCAGGAGCATAGATAGAGATGCTTGCCGGCAATAGGCCATGAGACTAATCACGGGGAGAAATTCATGTCACAGAGTCACTGATTCAAATGTTAGGGAAGAAAAGAGAGAGACACGTCTTCCTTATATTCCAAACCTCTCGGCACTGCATAAAATGCACAACACGCTCTTTTTTCATACACTTTTAATGCCTGCTCAGCGGTTATGTGGGAAGAGAATTTCTAGAAAAATCAACCTCACTAGATTGGCCCATCATGATCTACCACATGGCATCACTACAGCCAGTGCTGAGATCCAGGCACAAATGGAAATAAAATTCCTCCCTGGAAGCTACATGCCGTGAGTCTCCTTTGCCATAGGAAATTATGTAGTGGCTTATTTTGACTTCAGCAACCCCCAAAGAGATGCAGCATGTTGCTGAAACTTAGTATGTTTTTCTCTATACCAGCCAGGTTGCAAAATACAAGCCTTCTAGAACAGATACCCACCCTACTGTCCTCCTTACCTGCCTTTCCTCCTCACAGTTTTCGTCTGTAAAACCGTATGTGACGAGACTCCCAGCCCGTGCTAAGGAGCTTGACTGGTGGTGGCTCTATGGACTGAAGAGTGAAGCACCTTTGATGATCTGGGAGAGGCAGCAGACAGCCAGGACACAGCCAGGGCAGCTGACTCTCTATCCCCAATACTCGGCTGTGACCGTTCATACCTTCCCTCTAACACTTGCCTCCTCTAGAACCACACAGAGTCACCCCTCCTGCAGATGTCTCTTCTGTGTGAGTGGCACCCAAAGCCTGAGGCTCCGGCTGGCTTTGTTGTGGCTCCTGTGTCATTTCTTACTTTCTACCACCAGCTCCTCAGAGTCCCCTTTTGTCTTTTCTAGGCTGGACTTAGCAACTCTGAATCTGCCCTCCCAGCTAGCTGGTCTGACTCCTTTTTTTCAAAAGCTCTTCTTGTATAAGTTTTAGTGATGTCATAGCAAATGACCACAAGCCTAACGGCTTAAAATGACACAAACTTTCTCTCTTACACTTCTGCAGGTTCCAAGTCCAGCACCAGCCTCACCAGGCTTGGGTTGTGCTGCCAGCAGGGCTGAGCTCCTCTCCGGAGGTCCCGGGGAAGAATCTGACCCTCGCCTGTCCGGGCTTCTCTGCAGAAGGGGCGCCCACACCCCTGACCTGACCCTTCCTCCATCTTCAGAGCCAGCAGGGAAGGCTGAGTCATCATTTCACCTCCCATCTCCACATGCCCTCGTCTGCCTCCTCCTTCTACCTTTAAGGGTCTTATTCACTGAGTCCAGCTGAAGATGATTTCCCCATCTTAAGATTCTTAATGCCGTCTGCAAAGTGCTTTTTGCCCTATGAGGTAACAGCCACAGATTTCAGGGATTAAGTAGGCGTCCTCAAACTTTTTAAACAGGGGGCCAGTTCACTGTCCCTCAGACCACTGGAGGGTAGGACTGTGGGCCCCGGGACGAGTAGGCTGCTAAGCAGGACAGGCAGCGGCAGCAAAAACACCCTGCGGGCCGGATAAATGTCCTAGGCGGGCTGCATGTGGCCCGCGGGCCGTAGTTTGAGGACGCGGAAATATCTGCAGGTGCCATCACTGACACCCTCCCCGGCGTCCGCTCCTTCAGAATTTTCCAGGTGTCTAACGCTAACTTGGTGCAGAATTCACGCTCAGGAGTGGATGGGTCTATACTCCGTGAACCTGACCCCAGGGTCAGGGGACTCGCCTGAGGCGCGCCTGCGGGAAGGGCCTTTCTGTTTGAATTACAGCACGAAGGCGCAGCCTCTTCTGCCGAAGGTCAGAAATATCATCCCACGAGTCCTGTATCTGAGCGAGCCGCACAAGCCAGGGCAGAGAAGCGTCCCTGGCCACTTTAACTGCTGCACCAAATCACGACGGCGAAGTTTTCCATACGGCATTAACTAGTAGGGAGGAATAAATCCTGTGCGTTTGTCCCTCCTGAGGTAAGCGAAGCTCCCTGAGGTGAAAGCGCGAAGGTTACTGATGTCCTAACTCTGAGGAACGTATGCTGGTGTGTATGCATGCGCGCGCACCCACACACGCATGCGCACATGCATACACCCACAAGCTCGGTCTCGCACACACTCAGTCACTCGCGCCTGCGCGTCCAGGTGCACACAGGTGATATGGCGGCTGCAGAACAGCAAGCAGCCAGCACCGCAGACTGGCGCATTTAGGGGCGGCTCCCCTCGCTCTGTCTCAGGCTTCTTGCAGCCAGAAGGCCCAGGAAATGAAAGCGTCCGACCTTTGAGAAAGTTTCACAGGCGAAGCAAGGCTATCAGCCGCATGATGAGGAAATGAAGAAGGATGTGGCACATTTCGCGATATCGATCCGACCTATTAGGGACGGTGGCAGGTCACTCCATCCACCCCAAATCCCCTCCAAGTTCCCAGCACCAGGGACAGGAAAGAAGTAGAGCCTGAATCATCTCTTTTCAGAAGTGCTCTGTGTGTATGTATAAAAGAAAGAGAAAGCGAGAGAACAGGAGAGAGAAAAAAGAGCCAGCGAGAGGGGTATTTAGAATGAGGCAGACACCAGCATTGATCAAGTTTACGCCAGGAAAACAGGCAGTTGGGTTATGACCTGCCAAGATGTTGCAGTCATAAATTTTTGAAAACTTGAATTGAAGAATAAGTAGTTGTCTAAATAAATAGCATGAAAAGACAGAACAATCTGTCCGGGGAAAAGATACGGGTCTTCAAAGCTACATTTCAGTGGCTTTGGGAAGTCCCTGTTCTTCCCTCCACCAACTGCCATGCGTGAAATTCTGCTGTTAAGAGACTGATCATGAGAAGGCGAAAGAGCACTGTGTTTGCAGCAAGGTCCCATTGTAAGAGGAAAACACTGCTGCTTGCATGGGGAATGTAGGGACAGTGAGGTATTAATTCTATCAGTGCTGATTTTTAATGAGGAGAGAGTGTCTGGGAGCGAGGGTAGGGGTGTAGGGGGTGAGATAGGGTAGGGTAAGAGTGAAGAATCCAGACAGAATGAGGAGAGGGGAAAGTGACACCAGGAAAGCAGACTAGAATGTGAGGCTGAACGGGGAAATAAGATAGAACAAGGACTTTGTGGTAAAGACCAGGATTTGTGTCTTGGCTCTGCTTCCTGGGAGCCTACCACAAGTTCCTTAACCTCCTGAAAAAAACGCATCATGTAAATTTCCTGCCCCAGAGAGTAAGAGACGATGCTGTGGTTGTGGAACATTGGAGTTAACATCTGTGGAGTGTGGCACCTGATTCAGGGCAGGTGCCAAGTAACTTGCTGCTACTGTCCTTGAGGAGGAAGGAAAAGAACAAAGCCAGGCCTGGGAGGTGGGAAAGGTTGGTGCTGACCACACCTGGCAGTCAGGGTGTGTCAGGTACTGCCATCATATCTCATGCACATTCCAAACACCCTCTTGATCACAGCAGATTATAACCCCATTCCACAAAAGAAACTGGGGTAAGACAAGATACCACTGTGGGGATCCTCCCTCTGTATCCTGAACCACAATGCCTCCTCTCCTCTGGATCTCTCCCATCATCACACTGCTATTTCTCCACTTCCAGAAAGGTTTCTCCCTGCTGCTCGTCTCTTCCCTACTTTGTGCCCCACTGTTTTGCTCCTCTTGGCAGTGAAACTCCTGGAAAGAATTGTTCGTCTTGCTGCCAGGAAGCCTTCTCATCTTGTTCTCCCTCAAAGCTATGCTCAGTAGGTGTGTGTCCCCATCGCTTTATTGAAATGGCATTTGTCCCAGACACCATTAACTTTCACGTTGCTAACTCCAAGGCTGCACCTTACTCGACATCAGCTGCATTGGACGCAGCTGATCACATCCTGTCCCTACTACACTGACTTCCCCCCACTTCCAGCACAATGTTCTTCCCCTGGCCAAGCCTCCCTCACAGGCTGCTGCTCCGCTATGGCCCTTTCTAGTTCTTCCCATTCTTCCAAACCTCTTGATTATGGAGCACTATTTACCTTTATCCTCATCTCCTCCCTATTTACTCTTTGCCTAAATGGTTGTTATTTAGCTTCTCTGTAGTTTGTTCTCAGCACAGAAGCCAGAGAAATTGTTTTTAAAAGTTCCTGGATGTGGAGAGAAGGTAACACTTTTACACTGTTGGTGGGACTACAAGTTTATACAACATCTTTGGAAAGAAATATGGAGATTTCTCAAGGAAATCAAATTAGACCTCTCATTAGATCTGGAAACCCCATTACTAGGCATCTGCCCAAAGGGAAAAAAAATCCTTTTATCACTAGAATGTTTACTGCAGCTCACTTTACAATCACCAAGATGTGGAAACAACCTAAATGCCCATCAACCCAGGAATTGATTAACAAACTGTGGTATATGTATACCATAGAATACTATTCAGCCATAAAAAGATAGAGACTTGGCTCGGCGCCTGTGGCTCAGTCGGCTAAGGCGCCAGCCGCGTACACCTAAGGTGGTGGGTTCGAATCCCCAGCCCGGGCCCGCCAAACAACAATGATGGCTGCAACCAAAAAATGGCCGGCGTTGTGGCGGGCACCAGTGGTCCCAGCTACTTGGGAGGCAGAGGGAGGAGACTCGCTTGAGCCCAGGAGTTGGAGGTTGCTATGAGCTGTGATGCCATGGCACTCTACCCAGGGGGATAGCTTGAGGCTCCGTCTCAAAAAAAA